>BJBW01004802.1:0-91095 GCA_004320125.1 Scolopax mira
TGGGTGTCAGGAGGATGGGGCTGATCTTTTCTCAGTGGTTCCCAGGGACAGGACAAAATGAAATGGGCACAAACTTGAGGATAAGACCTTCCACCTAAACATGAGGAGGAACTTCTTTACTGTGAGAGCACTGGAACAGGCTGCCCAGAGAGGTGGTGGAGTCTCCGCCTCTGGAGACTTTCAAAACCTGCCTGGAGATGTTCCTTTGCAATCTGCTTTAGGTGGATCTGCTTTGGAAGTGGCGTTCAACTAGATGATCTGTAGAGGTCACTTCCAACCCCATATCTTTCTGTGAAAGTCTATGTTAACAAATCGACATTCCAACATCTAGTTTAAAATCTCTGCCTCCACATTAGAATAAAGTGAGAAAATACACATGCTGGAAAATGGAATTATCCCAATGAAATAGGAACATCGTGGAAAGAAAAAAAAAATTAATCTTAAATGGTAATGCTGCAGTAAAATAGGCTTTGTGACTAACGTAAATTTAGAAGAATGTTCACAGAGTATCTAGATATTGACAAGTAGATTACTTGGAAATTTCTGAATAAAACGTGTTAGGAAATTCATATTGGACTTAAAAACAAACTCTTGAACTGAAAAACAAAAACTAACAAACCAAAATAAAGCAAAAATGAACCAACCAAGCAGTTAATTTTAAGCAAGGTATGATAATCAATAATAGTGCAGAGATTGTAGTTTTGTTATGGACTACATCTAAGCGTGACGTGAAATTTACATTTTTGGATATATGGAGTATTCCAGCCTGGACTACTGTGTCCAGCTTTGGAGTCCTCAATACAGGAAGGACATGGACCATGTTGGAACGGGTCTAACAGAGGGCCACAGTAATGATCAGAGGGCTGGAACATCTCTCCTATGAAGACAGGCTGAGAGAGTTGGAGTTGTTCAGCCTGGAGAAGAGAAGGCTCCAGGGAAACCTTATAGCAGTCTTCCAGTACCTGAAGGGGACTTACAGGAAAGATGGGGTGGGACTCTTTATCAGGGAATGTAGTTATATGACAAGGGTTAATGGTTCTAAATTGAAAGAGGGGAGATTTAGATTAGATATTAGAAAGAAGTTCTTTACTGTGACAGTGTGATTCTGGAACTGGTTTCCCAGAGAAGTTGTGAATGCCCCATCCTTGGCAGTGTTCAAGTCCAGGCTGGATGGGACTTTGAGCAATCTGATCTAGTGGGAGGTGTCCCTGCCCATGGCAGGGAGGGACCTTAAAGATTATTGAGGTATGGGAGGTGTCCCTGCCCATGGCAGGGAGGTTGGAACTCAATAATCTTTAAGGTCCCTTCCAACCTGATCCATTTTATGATTCTGTGATAATATATTTATCCTCTTGTTTCCCCAAAGTTTAGGGCGCATTTCTCCTAACGGGAAATTTCATATTATAAAAGGCAGTGTGATCTTGTGTTGTAATCACTTGAATGGAACACATCTTCCTGCTGCATTTAAGTAAACACTGAATGACTATAAAGTGAAGAGAAGAAAAAACATTTCCTTCCAATTCACTTTTGTCCCTAAACTTTACTTCAGCATTTTGATGTCTGATGGAAGTTCAGTGAGATGACATAACTGCACTGAAGCCTCACCCTGTAAACATTGACACATAGAAAAATAACTAATTTCCAAGAACTGAATTCATGCTTCAGACATTCATGAGAGAGAAACACTTGTGCTATTCATGAATTATGCTCAGAAGAACACATTGTCAAAAACATTGCTAATATAAGTAGAACCAGCTAGTAAAGTGTCTATAATTAAAGCAGAAATGGGGAAAACCAATGAAAACAGAAGACAGGTGAAGAAGAGGAGGAGGCAAGAAGGTCAGGAGTTAGTGCTTGGAAATCAGTTTGCTGCTAGATATGTTAACACAGAAGAGAAGCAGCAGATAAATAGAGAGGAAAAAGCAAAAATAAAATAACAGTCCTTAAACACCTTTAAGAAAATATGTGTTTTGCTTCCCTACAGCTTCTGGAATTGTTTGCCACCTCCAAATTCTATGGTACCTAAACCTCAGTTATAAGCATTAATGTTTAGGAAGATTATAGCTCTCTCACAAAGACTTGGTTATATAATTACATAAATTGCAAATATTCAGCGTTCCTATGCAATGTTCCTTGTACTGTGTATTTGTGGAATTAAAATTTCAGTCTGTTCAGTTAAGGTTTTCAGTCCAAGGCTCTGGAGGCAAAATTCACCCTATGCTGCATATTTACTTGAAGATATAGGTAGTGGAAAGAGAGTCAGATTTGACAGTATCTAACAAATGCCAGTATCCATTTCCCCTGGTGCCACCTTTGTGCTTTCCCTTGGGAATCCCGCACTGGGGAAAAAGCAAGGGAAGACAGTCTGAGGACGCAGAGGCAAGGGTGCAAAGTACAGCCACTGAAAAAGACTGCAAGCCCATAACTCAGCTGCCAAAACTACCTCCTCTATCATGCCCTTGGGCTTTTGATAGATGATTAATAATACTGGAAAATTCTAACTGAAGCTGACTATATAAGTTTTCATGGAAGTTGCGCACTTGGAAAATATTCAAAATTTGTAGAAGGTCAGGCCCTTCTAATTATATCTTTTCTTCAAATTTTTCTCAAATTTTATGTCAAAGAGCTTGAAATCTTTTTTTTCCTTATTTGTCTGTTCGTGTGTTAGAGCAGATGATCATCTAGAAAGCATTTTTCATGTTGTGTGTTCTGAACAGCATCCTCTCAAGAAATTGTTTTGAACCTGGAAAGATCATCTATGGGAGCACAGAAATATAAATTGGTGAGAAAATTACTAGATTTTTTATTTATACTAATATTGACTTTTAACACACATTTTAAGGTTGAAAGAATTTTGTGCATAGATATGAATTAAAATCAAATGTTCTGATTATTATTTTTAAACTGTAGCATACATCTTACTGATCACCACTCCAAAGTAATTAATTTTAGATACAGTAATAGCTGTACACAGGTCAATGTGCAAATCAACTCAATATTTTAATACCTCAGTTTTTAAGGTCAATGTAGGTCTTCTTTCATTGGAAAGAGGAGTAAAATTGAATTAAATACCTAAAATATTTTTAAATGTCAAGTCTAGATAGAATCCAATTTGCAACTGCTTCATCAAATAATTTAGAACCTGTTCAATAATAAAGGGACTTGGTACAATCATAGTGTATTCAGATCTGGCCCAATGTGTATGATTATCCTGTAGTTGCCCCCTTTCCCAAACTGATGGAGTATTTTGACATTTCTCTCTAGTAATAGGTAACTTGAACGATAAGATCCTATGCCCAACAGTTTTTATTTAAACCTTTTTTAAAAATAGGTTAGCAAACTTCCACTCCAACAGACCTATGGAGAGATTTAATTGTATACGTATATAGTAAATTGGACTTATTCATCCATTAGGAATAGAAGAACACGTGTGTCAGATGACTGCAAAATTTCTAGTGAAGCCAGCAAATCCTATAGGACGAAGTCATGTCAGCTTTTTAATGAGAGAAGCAGCCCTTTCAAGGCTCTTTCACCTCCAGGGAAACAGAATGCTAACATGGTACCTATTTTTCTTACGAATACTTATCAAGTTTAAATTTGTTTTACCTCAAAATGAAATCACATTGAGTTCATTATAATCCAATTTCCTGATCTAGAATCAGTTAACTTACTCTTATATTAATGCTGATGTCTTGCATATATTTAATCATGTCTACATTTTTCTTTTATGAGAAAACCAAAGGATAACCTGGCATTGTAAGTTACACGTCAAATGCAAATCCAGTACTTGACATTGGGGTTTTTTTTCATATGTTTTTTTCAAACCACAACAATTTTAGAAGTATTTAAACAGAATTTTGTTGTTGCTAAAACAGAATTTTGTTGTTTTGTTTTGTTGTGGCTTATGCTTTTCCCCACACCTTTTCCTCCACATACATTATGGTTTGCAGTATCTGAAAGCAGTTTTTTAGTTTTCTAGGTTGCACCAAAATTTCAGCACCTAAACACTTGAAGAATACGATACCAAACAGATTGAAATTGAAATGATATGGTGGTGTGGATTACAAAGTCATACAGGATTCCTCTACAGAGAATTTTTCCTACAGAGTGAACCCTAGTGAAAATCTTCCAAGATTTTTTGGTTTTAGTAATGATTTTTCAAGTATAGCATTATATAAACAGTTTCCTGGTTTGTAGCTTTCCCAGATATGCATTTTTCTCCATAACAAATATTCTACCTTCAATAACTGCTGTGATTTTTTCTCTCTGTTTTTCTGTTGAACATAGTCTGAAAAAAGGGCTGCATTTTGATCTGATTTAACCTAGATGTTTCTAGAGCAATACAATTAAAATCAATGTAATGCTTAATTGTGTGTCCAGAAGTCACCGAATCACAGAAAGATATGGGGGTTGGAAGGGAACTCTGGAGATCATCTAGTCCAACACCACTTCCAAAGCAGATCCACCTAAAGCAGATTGCAAAGGAACATCTCCAGGCAGGTTTTGAAAGTCTCCAGAGGCGGAGACTCCACCACCTCTCTGGGCAGCCTCTTCCAGGGCTCTGCCACTCTCAAAGTGAAGAAGTTCCTCCTCATGTTTAGATGGAGCTTCCTATGTTCAAGTTTGTACCCATTTATTTGTCCTGTCACTGGGCAGGACTGAAAAAAGGCTGGCCCCATCCTCTTGACACCCTTCCTTTAAGTATTTGTAAGCATTTATAAGCATTGATCAGATCCTCCCTAAGACTTCTCTTCTCCAGACTAAAAACACCCAAGTCCCTCAGCCTTCCCTCATAGGAGAGATGTTCCAGGACCTTAATCATCTTTCTGGCTCTCTGTTGTATCCTCTCCAGCAGATGCCTGTCCTTCTTGAACTGGGGAACCCAGAACTAAACACAGTACTCCAGATGTGGCTTCACCAGGCCAGAGTAGAGGGGCAGGATGACCTCCCTAGACCTGCTGGCCACCCTCTTCTTGATGCACCCCAGGATGCCATTGGCCTCCTTGGCTACAAGGGAACATTGCTGGCTCATGGTCATCCTGTTGTCCACCATGATTCCCTAATCTTTTTCCTCAGATCTGCTCTCCAGCAGGCCAGCCCCCAACCTGTATTGGTGCAGGGTTTTTTTTTCTCCCCAGGTGCAGCACCCTACACTTGCCCTTGTTCATCAGGGAAAAGGTTCCTCTCTGCCCAACTCTCCAGCCTGTCCAGGTCTCCCTGTATGGCAACACAGCCTTTGGGTGTGTCAGCCACCCCTCCCAGTTTTGTATCATCAGCAAACTTGCTGAGTGCACTCTCCATCCTTTCATTCAGGTCATTGATGAATATATTGAAGAGGACTGGGCCCCCGCCCTCTGAGCTCTGCCTTTCATCCAGTTTTCAATCCATCCCAGTGTCCATTCATCCGATCCACATTTCCTAAGCTTACCTTTGAGGATGCTGTAGGAGACAGTGTTGAAAGCCTTGCTGAAGTCAAGGTAGACAACATCCAACTCCCTCCACTCGTCTATCCCTCCGGTCATGCCATTGTAGAAAGCTATCAGGTTCATCAGACATGGTTTCCCCTTGGCGAATCTATGTTGACTACTTCTGATAGCTTTCTTTTCCTCCATGTGCTTTGAGGTGATGCCCAGCATGAGCCGTTCCTTCATCTTTCCAGGGACGGAAGTGAGGCTGACCAGCTTGTAGTTACCTAGGTCATCCTTCTTCTGTCAATCTGTTTCTTTCATATCTTATTTTAGGGGTTGATGGAAATGTCCTTATTTATGGTGGTTTTAAAATTTTTAAAAATATATATCACTTGTTTATGTCTGGTATGATAAGAGACATCTGAACTAGCTTCAATTATTTAAAATATTGCTGTTGTTCATGTATTAGCATTACAAACCTCTGCCTTACTCATTAAACTTCATGCTGTTCTGCCCTAAACACTTACCTCTCCCCAGTGTACATGGTTTAAAGGTAGCTCAGGTAGCTCTTCACTGTATTGCAGTCACTGCTGTGTAGGTACAATCTGTGACAGGTTTCCTGGTTTTGATCTTGTCATATATGGAGCTGCAGGAGCTGCTAAAATCTGTGTAGGATATTTCTTATACATATCATCATGTGGGTGTTTACTTAGCATGACATAGCTTCAAACCATCATTGCCTTTTATTCCCTACGCAGTCTGAAGGCGTTTGACAATGCCTTCCTGATTCAAATGTGAGAAAAGAGAGACTTTTCTAACTGTATTCTCAAAGTCTTTAGCTACAGATTAATCAATCCAGTACATCAGCAACTATAATATTCTAATAATTATACTTTACTTTTTCCTACAACAAAGCAAAGATTTTTTCAGCATCTCATATTAATTTAAGGAGTAATTTCTACCAAGGCAGGTGCTTACAAGATCTGAGTCTAATCTCATACTCATTTTATTCTGTAGTAGTACAAATGTTTGGTTTAAATGACTTTTCCAAAATTAAATCCAAGACTGCCTAATTAGTTTTTTTCCTATGTTATAAATTAAATCTTGCAAACAAAAATGGTATTGATTTAGATGAGATTAAAGCTCTGTAACATTTTTTTGTCTTCCTCTGCTAATCTAGTGGAATTGGTGACCAGTTGTGAAGTACCCACATCATGAAGTACCCACTCTGCACCTGTACTGTCATGGTGCTTAGGGACCTGCCTGTGGGGTGAGAACCTCTTCAGGCCTACATTGCACACTCTTGTTCCTATTCCAAGAACTTAAATTCAGATACAGACTTCATAAAATCCTTGCCAGTGGCTTAGAACTAATACTGTTGCACATTTTTTTTATCTTTTAATACATACACATATAGGTATACTTAAATGTATGCTGTAAAATGTGTGATGTGTTAACCATTCGAACATCTTTTTTACACACAATTTACATCGTGTTTGAAAGCTTCCTTGGAAATACTTAGGTTCTTTGTATTATAAAAGTGCACGGTTTTGTCAGGATGCATAGATTCCTGGCTGCATATTAATTTTGCTGTAAAATGCACTGTGATGATAAGCTTGTAGCAACACAGTCCAACTCTATTATCTGCATTCTTCCAGGTGAAGATGTCTGGACTTCATGCTATTTTTGTGATTTCAGTATTTTACAGCTCAAAGTTCTACATGGAGCCAGACCAATCTAAAACTTAAAATGTCTGTTAAATTTCCCATCCCTCTGGCAACCAATATGGCAGCTGATTTACTGGATCAAGAGCAATTTGCCTTCATGGAGATTAACTTTGTGAAAATAAACCAATCCTTGTATACCAGAACTTTCTTGAAACATGTACCAGAATAGCCTAAATTTTGATTCATGAACATTTTGTCTAAGTCATGCAACCCTACATCCCTCTCACCTTTACTTACTTCTTCCTCCAAAAAAGCATCTTTGTGCTTTAGCTGCATTTCCCTTAGGCTGCATCCAGGAAGCAAAAATAATCTGAGGAGTAGACTTCCCAGCTCTAAGTCAAATAACTGGAGAATGGGAGGGTGTGTAGGGTGTGTTTTGTTCTTTGAGTATTTTCCTCTGATGTTGATTCTACCAGAGCTCTATGTCGTGGGATATGTTGACAGAAGCTGACATATGAAAGAGTGGAATCAATACCAAAATTGTCTCTAATGGCCCAGATTTAACCTTGCACTCTTTATTTATTCGTAAAAATTCTTCAGGATTGTACACTTTTATCCACTGTGTTAAAAAATCAAGTAAAATCAAACTTCCATGTACATAATGATACATACACAGGATTTTACATAGTGATCTTCTTTTAGACAAAAAAAACCCAACTTAACTAAGTGGTGCAGGCCTTTTGTAATTCAAAATATCCTCACGATTTCTTAAGAGACAGAGTATAAACTTTGCAATGGCAGTGACTCAAGGGGTCAACCTCACTGTTTACATAGCTTCTGTGAAAACTATACCTTTAAACAGGTACAGAGGTTACAAATGTAACAGGCATATTTTCTTCTTTGTGGCTGTTTTAAAAGAAAATTCAAAAGGGGGTTGTTGTTAGAAGTTTATTTACCTGAAAGATCAGATAAATAATAATTTCCTTCATCTCTCCTCTATTCTTTGTACATACCATTCTGAAATAGTGAAAGACACTTCCAGATCCACACAGTATTTCAGTGTCAAACATAACCATTTTCACCATACTTTAGTGAATGCATAGCTTATCTATATCCTTGAAAGGTATATTACAACAGGCATATTGAGAGAAAAAAACACTAGCTACAAAAGGACAATTAAAACAATTCTGAAGGACCCAGTGACTTTTGCATTCAAGTCCCCAAATTATCTCTACTTCAAAAGATATAAACCATCAAGTTTTATTTCTGAACACACTCTCCAGTTTATCAACTAGATAATAATTTTGTTGCTGGTAAATCTAATTGGAGAATGAAGATTGAGATTCAGGATCCACAATCAGTCATCCAATAAATCTGAGTCAATGTAGGAAAATTTTTCATCTAATTTTCACTTCATTTTCTTTATCTTTTCTTAACTTTACTGCTGTTTATATGTACCATAAAACTCTGTAATGGGAGAAACGCATGAGTACTATTTCTATAAATTGGATATCTGAGGTCACTAGACAAAAAAACAGTTTTTAATTATGATAATTACCAAGATTCATTCAAAAATGATTGTAATTTATGGAGTAATATCTTAGCTAGGTGATTAATGGATTAAAGATGTCTTCCTAGAAGGGCAAAATAATCAATAAACTTCAGCACCAAGGTGCTACAGTAACTACAATACATCACAAATTAATGCTTCTGGGCCCCATTTGTCCCAAACATTAGTAATAAATAAACATTAGACCAAACTTACAGTGTCCCTGTAATAAGGCAACCTGATTTAGAAGGATAAATTTGAACCTGAGCTGTTCAGTCTGTCAAAACTCATGATCCCAACTAATATTTGTTACGTACTAATGCTTATTTATTATACCTATTCCTTTGAAAGATACTGAGATTTCAGGGGTAAAAACAACACACTAAGTCTGTCACTGCAGCTGTTCCTGTCATACACAGTCACAGCATTTACACATTGGTACCTTTAGGCAACTATCTGAGTGCACTTATCAGCATTTCCTAATGCACTTGTGTTTGTAAGACAAAGTAGGAACTTCAAGAATTATCATAAAGAGTGCTTCAAAGAGGTACAGGAAGCTTGACTGTCACTTTAGGAAATTATGAACCCTTTAGAATATACCAGTGATGTGAGAAATTTTTTGAGGTTAACAAAAGTCTTTAAAAACCTGGTTATACTACATAATGCTAATCAATTAGGTCTTAACAAACACAGTACAAAACCCAGCTCAATTCTGGCAGGTGGCAAAGGTGGTAGGAAAAGATGAGTTTTGCTGAAGGGCCCTTCTGGCATACAGGGTCAGATAGAAAAACCTCACAAAATTTGGGGGAAAGGGAGAGTATGGCCACCTTAGGCAAGCAAGAAAGCAGACAAACTGATCAGAGATGAGTGTTAGAGAACTAGTGTAGACACAAGGGAACACTAGCAGGGGAAAAAACTCATTGGTGGAAGGACTTAATGATTTCGCAAGGTAGTTGATTTGGCAGTTAATTTTCAGGAGGTTAGAAGGAAAGTAATAACGACTCAAGGGAGAAGGGGGAAAGTGATGTTTGTAATGGTCAGGAAAGAAAATAAGAATAGCCCCAGAAAGATTTTCTGTGGGCTAATCAGGTACAGACAGGAAAATACACAAATTGCTTCACATATTACATTCAGAGTAAGACTAAAGATGCTGAAAATGACTTACAAATTAGTCATTTGGCTAAATCAAATGAAAAAAAAAAAATCAATTGTCCATGCAATAGGATTATTGTTAGCGGTCCGGAACATGAAGGGTTGGGGACCATGCTGTAAACAGCATGTAAACTCTCACTGTAAACAACATGTAAACTCTCACTGTAAACAGCTGAGAATGGGTGACACACAGGAGAAATAATCATCTCAATTTTTCAGATCGGGAAGCTAAGCCCATATCAGTCATTTATTTGCAAATCACGTCAAACATTGAAATGTTTGATGTGGTTTGCTTTTTGTTTCTATTAAATTTAAGTATGCATTTGTAAGCAATGCTGAATTATATGAAAAGAGTAGAAACTTTGGTGCACATACTTCTCTAACAGAAGCACAGATAGAGAGGGAATCCTTCTGTCAGTGCTGTTCTTTATGATACAACTCTTCCAAACAAAGATATGAAAAAAATTAAATTGCAAGCTCTTCTGCAACAATGACCCTGTAAGAACTTGTATTTTTAAAGAAGAGTAGCTTCTAGTGGCTAAACTTAATACAGTTACAAAATTGGTAACAATAGTAAGAAAAATATTACTCCCATCTTGAAATAGCAAAGTCTGCGTGGAAGACATATTATTGAATATCTATTCTACACAGACTACTTCCATAATCCTAGACAGTTCACCAATTATAGTCTGTGCATATGGTATCAAAGAGATGGGATTGTCTTTCAGTGCTAGGAATCAAGGAGTGAAAGCAGAAAAAAAAGAAAAAAGATTAATTATAAGATTAATATGGAAGTTATCAAAGTACAAAAACATATTGCTAAAAATAATTGCATTTATTTAGATACCAACCGATTTTAGAGCTCAAATAATCATTCCACATAATAGAATCTCCCTTGAACTGGAGTAAAGCCCTACTTCATGATTTTATGGTGTCAATACCATAAGTGACATCCTAGGTAATCTTTCTTGGAAATGTAGGAGATTTGTGAAATACAAGTTTGTTTTTGAAAGCAGAAGATTTTAAATTAATCATTTACTTAATCACATCATTTTTAGTTAGTGTTAGCACTAACTTTCTGTTAGCACTTTCTTAATTTATTATACCAAATGTAAATACATATAACAAACCACTTAAAATTGGCATTCTGAAAGCCAGAATTTCAATATTCAGTAATAAAACAATGTAACTGCAACAAATACACATTCTCAAATTTCCAATCATGTACCACAATATAAATATTCTGAGACTACTGTACTATTCTATTAAATACGCACTGAAGGAAAAAATTGCACTTTGGTCAAAGCTATATTCTAGTGTAATGAGACTTGCCACTTTAGGCTACTGTCCAGTAACATTAAGAAATAAAATCAACAATTTATAGTGATTATCTATGCTCTCATATTTTTAAATATCTTTTCTATTCTCTGGGAAAACTAATGTTTTCTAGATAATAGATGCCACTTGAGCAATGAAATATTTAAGACAATAAATCTTTTTCTGCTCAGGACAGAAATTATTGTCTTTTGTAGAAGCTGCAAGTATTTGAAATAAAGAGGTTTTATTAATAGGGCTGGTTTGGAATTATGTGATTGTTCATTATTTGTGAACTTGACAATTATGTGTTTGGAGTAGAAAAAAAACACAGAAGGGGATGATTCCTTTAGATTGTCTTATAATCAGCAAATAGCTTTTAAAAACTTATTAAAGAACTTCTACTGATAAGACAGCAGCTTGGTGTTCAGCAGACTTACATTTATTTTCTTAGTTACAATTTTCTTTTCCATCCATGTGAAAATCATTTAGGGCAAAATCCCAACTCCACTGAAATCAATGGCAAGCCTTCATTGACCTGTTGAAGTTCAAGCTCAATTTATATTTGTTATTTGCTTTTTGTGAGTAAAATAGAAACAGAATCTCGCATCCTTTTTCTTCCCAATTTAAATTGTAAATATCTTAGTACATGGACTAAGAAAAATAGAAATAATACATAATTACGTATTTTATTTTCTATTTAACATTATTGAAAAATAACATTCATTTATTACATTTTCCTGAGCAATGATAAGGAACCTTTTTCCAACAGTTTTAATGGAGAATTAGATCAAATATTGCTGTGCAATTTTTCTATATGCTCACTGTTATTTCATTCTAAACACCTTGTACAATATTTACAGTTAAATGTTTAATAATTTTTACTTTTAAATACTATTTTTAATTACCAAAATGAGGGATTAGTCTTCTGTTGCATTTCCTCCTTTAAACAAAGAGGAGGTGGGTAAGGATTGTGGGATTGCCTTCCTCTACAGGGCAGCAAAGAATATTTAATTATTCATTATGTTTACAGGTTTGGGGAAATAAAAATAACGCCCACAGAAACACTCTGCAATCTTAATATATGTCATTTATGTAATGTATTGAAGAAAAAGATATCACATTCTATATATTTAAATGAGTTCTCCAATAAAGTTGCTGTTTTGTTGTTCTAACTTTTGAAAAATCACAGGAGGTATGTTCGCAAAACCCATTAACAAATAAGGTTTGTGCTCACACTTCCTGCACGCTGTTTTGAAAATTGATCCCTAAGGGCCTAATTAGCTATTATGCACTTTTCCTACTGAAAAAGGAAAAGAAACTTTTATGCTTAAAATAATTTAGCAGCTAAAATCTTCCAGATGATTTAATCTCTCTTATTCAGTGTCTTACCCCAGAATTAAGCGAATCCCACAGGGCTTGATCCCAGCATCCAGTAAAAAGACCACACAGATTCACCCCACCAGATATCAGTATTTGTCATTTGCACAAAAAGCTGCAAATTTAGTATGTCTTAATCCTCCTAGATGATGAGTCCTCTTAACTTGTGTTGAAATTAGATATGAAAGCAGAAACTAGACCCTTCGAAAGAATGAACTGAAAGTGTAGATGTTTGCTGGAATAAAAGAAGGTAGCAACAAATATGAGGAGTATGCAGACAAAAGTGTGTTATGGTTATAATGACTTGGAAGTCTCACTTTAATGCCTCCATCGTATGAATGGACATCTTATTTTCATATCTCAAGCGTGCTACTAATTTGTCCACAGCATTTAGCAAGCAAGTGCTCAGTTCCACTTAAAACATGGAGAAGGCCAAGGAACAGCCCTCACTGAAGTATTTCTCTGTGTGGGACTTCTTGTTAGAAAAATTACTTAATGTGCTTATGACAGTATTTTTCTTGGTCTTCAACATCTGCTTACTCCCACTGGATCACACTTTTATATTGTCTTGTGGAATCATGCAGTGGCATACACAAGAGCTTTCCACAAAGATCAAAATTCTTGCCCTTCATAGATACCATCTACACCCTTGCAGGTGGAATCCTCAAACCGGGAGTTCTTATAAGTCATTTATTTTCATAAAAGCAAATTTTACCAAGAGACACCCACTACCTAGGAATCCAATTATCTGTTTGACAAATGTTGGGCTTTGGGATGTTTACTCCCTGCTCAGAACAAAAAGAAAATGAAAAACACGTTATTAAAAAAGAAGAATGAGATTAATACAGTGCTTAATTCTGACATTATACTTTCCAGAAAACAAATAAACAGAAAATTTTCATTGTAATTCAGATTTCTCAAAGGTTACAAGAACATTTTAAAACTGTTGTAGAATAAACATAATTAGTAACAAGTTGTTCCTGAAGAAAAAAAAATAATCAAGATATTCCATTCTGAAAAAGGTTAAATGAAATGTTTTTGCCTTAATGATGTTTAAAAAAATTTGAAAACAAAATCTGCCAAAATTTTTGTCTTGGATTACAATAAAGGTTTTATTATCTACAATTCATCATTTTATATAAAAAATATATTTTGGGAAAATTTAAATCAGCAAAATTATTTGAAGCACATCTAGTGTGATGGTAAGAAACATAATCTCCTAAATTTATCTGAAGGTAAAAGTTTTCCCTATTAGAGAAAGGAATCAAGAAATATTATATCACAGTTCAAAAAACTATATATGTCATAGAATCACAGAATCACCATGGTTGGAAGGGACCTCTAAGATCATCAAGTCCACCCACAAAAAAAAACAAAAGCAAAGCCAAAAAAAAATCCAACCACACACCAAAAAAAACCACACTAGAGCATGCCCTGAAGAGCCATGTCTAAACGTTTCTTAAATATCTCCAGGTATGGTGACTCCACCACCTCCCTGGGCAGGCTGTTTCAGTGTCTGACCACTCTTTCAGTAAAGTAATTCTTCCCAATATCTAATCTAAAGATTAGATTCCCTGCTGCAACTTTAGACCATTTCCTCTGGTCCTGTCATTATTCCCTTGGGAGAAGAGGCCAACCCCCACCTCTCCACAACCTCCTTTCAGGTAGTTGTAGAGGGCAATGAGGTCTCCCCTCAACCTCCTCTTCTCCAAACTAAGCATGTCCAGTTCCCTCAGCCTCTCCTCATAGGACTTGTTTTCTAGACCCCTCACTGGCTTTTTGTCTCTCCTCTGGACATGCTCCAGCACTTCAATGTCCTTCCTGTAGTAAGGAGCCCAAAACTGAACACAGTACTCAAGGTGAGGTCTCACCAGTGCCGAGTACAGAGGCACGATGGCTTCTCTACTCCTGCTGGCCATGCTCTTCCTGATACAAGCCTTCTTGGACACCTGGGCACACTGCTGGCTCATGTTAAGTCAGCTGTCTACCAACACTCCCAGGTCTCTTTCTGCTAGGCAGCTTTCCAGTCAATCTTCCCCAAGCCTGTAGCATTGCTTGGGGTTGTTGTGACTGAAATGCAGGACCCAGCACTTGGCCTTAATAAACCTCACCCCATTGGCCTGGTCCCATTGATCCAGTCTGTCCAGATCCCTCTGTACTGCATTCTGACCCTCAAGCAGATCAACACTCCCACCTAGTTTGGTGTCATCTGCAAACTTACTGAGAGTGCGCTCAATCCCCTTACCTAGATCACCAGTAAAGATATTAAACAAGACTGGCTCCAAAACTGAGCCCTGAGGGACACACTGTGATCAGCCACCAAACAGATTTCACCCCATTAATCACAACTTGCTGGGCACGGCCATCCACCCAGTTTTTTATCCAGTGAAGGGTACGCTTGTTTATGCCATGAATCTCCACTTTCTCCAGGAGAACTCTGTGGGGGGCAGTGTCAAAGACCTTATCAAAGTCCAGCTAGACAATGTCCACAGCCTTCCTTTCATTGAAAAACAGGTCATGTGGTCATAGAAAGAGATCAAGTTGGTTAAGCAGGACCTTCCTTTCATAAATCCACGCTGGGTGGCCCTGATCCCTTGCCTGCCCTGCATTTGCCATGAGAGTTCACCCAAGACGATCCTCTCCATGATCTTTCCCATTACTGAGGTCAGGCTGACAGGCCTATTGTTTCCTTTCAGCCCTTCTTGTAGTTGGGCGTCACATTCGCCACCCTCCAGTCATCTGGCACCTCTCCTCTTGACCAGGATTGTTGATGGATAATGGAGAGAGGCTTGGTGAGCTCTCCGAGTACCCTTGGGTGAATCCCATCCAGCCCCATAGACTTATGCGTGTCCAGGTGCATAAGCAAATCATTAACTGCTTCCTCCTGGATTACAGGGTAGTTGTTCTGCTCACCATCCTTATCTTCCAGCCCAAGAGGCTGAATACCCTGGGGGTAGCTGGTCTGACAATTAAAGATGGAGGCAAAGAAAGCATTAAGTATCTCAGCCTTCTCCTCATCCTTGATCACAATGTTTTTCCCCGCATCCTGTAGGCGATGGACATTCTCCCTGACTCTCTTTTTGTTGATGTATTTCTAGAAACACTTTTTTTGTCCCCTATATTAATGGCCAGGTTGAGTTCCAGATGGGCTTTTTCCTTCTGAATTTATTCTCTGTATAATCTAACAAGTTCCCTGTGCTCCTTTTGAGTTGCCTGTCCCCTCATCCAAAGGTGGCAAACCCTCTTTTTTTTCTTTAAGTCCCATCAAGAGCTCTTTGTTCATCCATTTTAATTTTGTGCCTCATGGGGGCAGCCTGCTCCTGGGCCTTTAGGATTTCCTTCTTGAAGAACATCCAGCTTTCCTGGATCCCTATGACCCACAGGATTATCTCCTAAAGGACTCTCTCAACCAGGGTTCTGAACAGGCTAAAGTCCACCCTCCAGAAGTCCAAGGTGGAGGTTTTGCTAACCGCCTTCCTTATCTCACTAAGAATTGAAAACTTGACTATTTCATGATCGCTAAGCCCAAGATGGCCTCCAACCCTCCACATCTCCCATTAGCCACTCTTTTTTTGTCAAAAGTAGGTCTAGGGAGGCACCTCCCCTGATAGGCTCACCTACCATTTGTGTCAGGAAGTTATCTTCCATGCACTCAAGGAACCTCCTAGCCTGCCTGCTCTCTGCTGTGTATTTCCAGCAGATGTCTGGTAAGTTGAAGTCCCCAACCAGAACAAGGGCTGGCATTTGTGAGACTGTAGCCAGATGCTTATAAAATACTTCATCGACCTGCTCATCCTGGTTGGGTGGTCTATAGAAGAATCCCAGCACAAAATCACCCTTGTTAGCCTTCATTTTCAGCCTTACCCATAAACACTCAACTTCATCATCTCTGGAGTCTATACAGTCAAAACATTCCCTAATGTACAGAGTGACAGACCCCCCTCTCCTTCCTTGCCTATTCCTTCTGAAGAGCTTATAGCCACTCATCACAACATTCCAGATGTGACCGTCATCCCACCACATTTCCATGATGGCAACTATGTCATAGCTGTCCTGCCTCACAATGGCTTCTAGCTCATCCTGTTTGTTGCCCATGCTACATGCATTACTGTAGATGTACTTGACCTGAGCTATTGATTTCACCCCCATCCTTGTCCCTTTACCCTCAGGCTCATTACCAGCAGGCCTGGTTTTATCCCCTTCCCCCTTTACTTCTAGTTTAAAGCTCTGTCCATGAGCTTTCTTAACTCCTGGCCTAGTACCCTTTTCCCCTTGTGGAAAAGGGTTTTCCCATTGTTCACAAGCAGAAATTTCTAAACGTCTATCCCTTTTCTCAGGTGAAATGTCAGAGTGAGAGTTCTCACTAAAGCTGCATTCTTCAAGCCCTGGTATGCTTCCCTTAGGTTTAAGCCTGACAGGCCCAATTATCTCCTCTTCCCCCTCATACCTAGTTGAAAGACCTGTCAATGAGCCCTGCTAACTCCTGCCCCAAAATTCTTTTTCCCTTCTGGGACAGGTGTATCCCACCTGTCAACGGAAGGCTGGTGTTTCCTATAGGCGTCTATGTTCAAAAAACCCAAAGGCCTGCCGTCAACACCAGTCCTGAAGCCACAAGTTGACCTGTTGTCTCTTTCTATTAATTTCCTTATTCACGGTTGCCACTGGAGGGATAGAGGAGAAGACCACTTACATTCCTGATCCCTTGAGCAGCCGTCCCAAGGTTCAAAAATCTCTTTTAATTGATTCTGGCCTCCTCCTACCCATTTCATCACTACCCACCTGAAATAATAACAGGAGGTAATAATCAGAAGGGTTTACTAGGTCTGGGAGTTTTTCCATCACATCTCTGACCCATGCCCCGGAGACGCAGCAGACTTCCCTGTGAAGTGGGTCAGGGCAGCATATTGGTCCCTCTGCCCCCTCAGCAGAGAGTCACCCACAATGACTTTTGTCCTTTTCGTTTTGGAGCAAGTAGTGAAGTTTGGTCTATAGTGGTGTGTACTTTCTGACTTCTCTAGTCTTGGAGTGCCATCCTCCTCTCCATCAGCCAGTTTCTCCTGCAGGACTCCATACTTGTTCTGCAGGGGTAACTGTGAAGCTGGGAGAGGACCATTGCAGGAAGACCATTGACCCTTTGATCCCTCAGCTTTTGTACTAAGCATGGGGCAGATGGGATGGAATACCTCATTTGGTCAGGTTTGGGTCACATGTCCTGTCCGTTTCTCCCCACAGCTGTGACCCCTCTACACTTTTCTGTTTCTGACCTTCTAAGGGGCAAATAACAAAAAGTCCTTGGCATTTAGCACAAACATTGGTCTTATCATTCTGAGAACGAGCAGTTTGCTCTACAATATGCCATTAATTTCAGAGAGTTAGAGGAGGCCTAGCAAAAATGTAAAATTACAGAACACAAAATTGGTTCAGTTTTACCTCATACTGGAACACATCTAAAGGCATTAAATGATTGATTACTGTTAATAGTAATGGAAATTTTCAAAGAATAAAAGGCACTAGGTTGTTGGGTTTTTTTCTGAAATCTCACACAAAATAAAACATAAGACTAAAACTTGAAGTAGCATAACCATGTCACTACAGAATGGAAATGAATTACATGTGATCATCCATGTATGAGTATCTCCTCTAAGCATTTCACCACAAATCACTCTTTTGATTAAATCACTTTAAAATGAAGAACAAACATTCTGGGTGCAAGTATTTTGGAGTTAGGTCAAACACTATGGCAAAATAACATTGAAGCATAATTCATTGCCAATTCATTTCCATTGTTGACTCATCCATAATAGATATAAATCTGATATTTTGGAATACTGGTTTCAAAAGGGACTCTGTGTTCATTTGTAAAACACTTGGAAAAAAATCAGTAATAAAGACATGTTTTCTCTTGGTTTCCTGATAATTAATGTTTCTTCTACATATCGTGCAAGCTAAATTTATCCCTTGGTATTTTCACTGATTTCAACACAGTTCAGGCATGATGAACTGCTGTATTTTTCTGTTTTATGAGGAATTTAATTTTAATGCCAATGCTGTATGATATTATTACTGTGGGAAGCAGCAAGCAAAGCAGACTGCACAAGCATAGTGTGGAAGCATATAAGCACTAGAGGGGTAAAGGGCAGTCTGTTTTTCCTGATGGAAATCTGTATCACATTAAATACACAGAACAGTATTTTACTAGATCTGACATATTTTTCAATTTAATTTCAAATTCTGACATTACATTTTATATTCTTCTAGCTAGCAAGGGTTTTAAATAACTTGTGCTTATTTTGTATTTTGCAATTATAATAAGGCTGGGCAATTATACAGAGAGATTTTTTGCCATTTATTTCTAATTTGATACTTTCCCAAAAGCATGAAATCCAAATAAAGACTTTGCAATTCTAAAAGAGGAAAGGGTGTAAAAATCTATTTATACATAGGTAAAAATGGACAGTTTCTTACCAGCCTGCTGTCAGTTTAAGAAAGTGAGTTTGGGGGATGGAAATCTCTACTGGTATACAACAGTGAAAAACTGAGTAAATGTCAGCAGTACTTAACAAAAAAAAAAAAAAAGCAATTAAAATTATGTTAAATATTACTTAAGAATGGATCTATGTGATATCTCAGAGCTCATCTGGAGGATGAAAAGCAAAGATTTTAACTGTAGTCTGTTTCCAATGTGCTCCAATCTCTGGAGCGAAAGGAAGTGGCTCCAGATTTCGTGTCTCTTAGATACGCAGAAAGTCAGCCTACCAATTTCCACTTGCCTCATTCAACATGAGAATGCCTTTTCCCATTTTCTCTTCATCAAGTGCTCTTACCATTTTCAGATTTGTGATGACAGTTTAATGTCATCACAAATTTATCCACTACAGGAGCTAACACCCCCTCTGCATTTGTACAAAGAATAGCTGCCAAATTCCTTTAAATACACTTTTTGCCTATGTCCAGTTGAGATGAGGACTGCCAGTGCCATTTTTGACCCAAGAGAGTGGCAGAGAAAGGTGTGTGAGTGTCTACAGGGGTGGTAGCTGCTTGAACCTCTTTGGTCCATTCCTGAAATAAACAGTATAACTGTTTGACATATTAACATATTTTTTAAAATAACTTTATGTCTATGAGGGGACAGGATATGGACAGTTATCAAAGGACAGGCAGAGTTGGTGATTTTGGTGCAGAGTTCTCAGAGTTTAAGAACTGACAAGCTATGGGCAGGTAGGAAGATTGATCTCTTTCCATACAGTGTCTGTACAAAAACCCACTGTGAAGATCTTTGTCTGATCTGTCAGTGCCAAGGTTTTGTTGGCTGGAGGGCTGCAGGGATGTCCTCTCTGAGAAGAGTCCAGGGCCTTCCCCATGCTGAGCACAGCCAGTTCCATAGCAGACCCAGCACCCGACAGGAGCTGAGCACATCAGCCAACCTGGTGGCACCTCTGGGAAAACATACTTAAGAAAGGGCAAAACGCTGCCTGGTATGTGAAGAGTGATGGAAAAAAAAAAAAAAAAAAAAAAAAAAAAAGAAAAGCAACCCTTTGAACATCAAAGTAAAGAGAAGGATGGGAAGGAGGTGCTCCAGATGATGGGGCAGATATCCACACTGTAGCCTGCAAGGGCCCTGCACTGGAGCAGGTAGATGTTCCTTAAAAGACCAGTGGCCCATGGAGAGCCGGCACTGGAGCAGGAAGGACTGCAGCCCATGGGAAAGACCTACACTGGAACAGGGGAAAACTCTGAGGAGGAAGGAAAAGCAGAGAGGAGCTATTATGGACCTAGTACAGCCCCAATTCCCCATTCATTCTGCTGCCAGGGAGAAGATAGAGGAGTTGGAAAGTTGAACATGGGAAAAAGTTTTTGGGGGAAAGTGTTTTACGGGTATTTTTGTCTTTGTTACTCATAATCCAGATCTATAATAATTTACAATAACTGGCATCTATTTTCCCCAAATCAAGTCCATTATACCCATTATGATATTCAGTAGGTGATCTCCCTATTTTTAACTGAAGCCATATTTTTTCCATCCCATTTTTTCCCTCTGTCCTGTTGAGGAGGGGCAGTGAGAGAGCAGCTGGGTGGACATTAGGCAGCCAATCAAGATCAACCTAGCAAAGTATGGTTAAATTATGAAGAGTTTTAAAGAAAAAAGAAAAGAGCAACATGAAATTACTGGTTAAAAATACTGTATTTTCAATATACAATTTAATGATTATGGATAGCCATTATAATGTTTAATTTTAGGTAGAATTTAATTGTAGAAATATGTAAGTTTTAACAGAAGTTTAAGCAGGACAGTGAAAGTCAGATAAAGTATATTCTTTTAACGAAGCCTCAGCTCTTACACTTAAATGTTTGGACACCTAGAACACATATTTGAAAAAGTACTATAATAATGAATCACACAGAACCGTTGGGGTTTGTTTTTAAATTTTAACTATTTATAGAAGAATTGTAGCTTAGAATATCTTTTGGACAGTATCTGGAGTACTGGAGTATATATATAAACTCCTGCACGTTTAACTCTAGTTACCTTTAAGACCTTAACAGTTTTCTCTGCTATGACTAAACAGTATTTCCTTAGATTTCCAATATTTCAAAATACTATATTACTACCTAAGGGTTCGGGTAGTTGCCCCATCATATTGCTGTAGCAATCTGGATAAATTAATAATAAACCTGCCCCTTGATGATTAAACAAAATATGTTTAGGAATGAAAATTAAGTACTAAGGCAGTTATTTAAAAAATTATCCATCTGTTTGCAATAGATCGCAGTAGTTCCAAGTTTCTAGCTGTGCAATATCCAACAGGCTCTAACTTACGTAAGAAAGCTGAAGTCCATTCTTTTCCCTTCTCTAATTTTTCCCACCATTTGAATTGCCTTTGGAAAATTCTTATGGATAGAATATAAAGCATAAAATTTGTACTGCATGTATTTGTGCTCAGAGGATATAGAAAACAGGTTTATGCTTTACTTTCTAATGAAGTAACTCTGTTTGGCTTCAGGAGAAATTAATCTTTAAACAAAATAAGGACACTATTTCTGGCTATGGTGAAACAGTCACTAGGTAAATTTTTACTGGAGAGACATATGTTATTGTGGGCTGTTGGTCTGGGGTAAGGGAGGATTGTTTTTATTTGGGGGTGGTGGGTTTTGTCATATGTTTAGATGGGAATGTCATATGTTTACCATAGATTGCACATTGTGCAAAGGACTAGGGTACTGTGAAGAAAAGATAAACTCAATAAAATACTATGAGAAGAATAGGTATGCTTGCTTGATCCATGTATTGTCATTATAAGGACTCATTATTACAAATTTTATGGCATCCAGAACTTAAATTATAGAAGATAGTATAAATTCAAACAAATTAATTTTGTTTCTAGAAAAATTTAATCTGTATTCAAATTATGCACTTATGCAGGTATACATCATCTCTAAGGGCTCAGAAACTGATTCAGGTACTTGTTAAACAATAAGTATAATTGGTAGCTTTCACTGTTTCCCTTAGCATTTTGAAATAAAACACTTGACAAAAAAAATAATGCAAGGCTGTTAACACCTTGACCTGCTCAGCAATTGTTTGTCCTCCCTAAAGTCAGAATGCAATATGAGCTATTGGAAGTTCATACTGTTCTCCTATTATCCTTTTACTAATGCAAGAAATATGCCAAACACTGCATTCCAGAGTTGTCATCCAAAGTGAGACAAGGTCTTTAATACATGACATCTGGCTTCTTGCCTTTTTTCCCTATACTCTCTGAATAGCAGATGGATCTCAATGCCAGAAGTACGTCTAAGTCACTCGATCAAGCAACACCCCCTTAAAAATTATGCATTGGTTAGCACATGCCCTACAAAACTGATGCTGAAGAAGCCTCCTGTGGAGCAGAGGGGAATATTATTTGTAGTTCTAGACCTGAGCATTAATCACAACAAGGTCAGACACACAAGCAAACCCCATACATTTAAATGATTCAAACCTATCAAACCGAGCTTGTAAGGCTGTGTTTTTATTATAGGTATCCATGCTTAACCTCATATAGTTTGTCACATTTGCAGACTTGTTTTATCTTTGAATGCAAGCCCTTGCTAGCAATAATGGGTTTTCCCCATGTGATTGTATAGCATCTCCCACCAGGAATTTCTAATGCTGACTGGGCAGGTCGGTCACCACTTGTAAATTTGGATTGTATAGCACAACACGATATAGGAAATGAGAAGAAAAGCAACAGCCATCCTCAGTAAATGTCATCTGGAAGTTCATAAAATAGGTCCAAGTAAAATTTTTGTTTTAAAAACTCAGGGTTTTGGTAGAGCAATATTTTTCACTAAGTATTCCCTCAATTCAGGTGAAAACAGAAGAATTCTTTTCCCCAAATGTCCATTAAAATAGCAATCACTGACTGAAAACATGCACAGATGGAATTGTTTAAGCAGGTGCAACCAACTCTCCTTGCATTTTAACATGCACAAACAAAGTACACACCTCATGCACTTGAGAATGGTGCAGGAAGGGAGCATCAAACAAACAATGTAGGTTGGTAACTTGGAAACATAGAAATTCACAAACATGAGCACCTATCTATACTGTACATTCTTCTTGAATATTTTGAATAATAAATCCAGTAAAGTGGCATCAAAATTAGTTCTCGGTCCATATAATAAATGCCATTTTGGACACTGAAGGACTGAGTGATTGAGAGGATCAGTAACCACAAACAGCAAACAAAAGAAGTCAATTAGGCTATTGTGAACACCAGATAAGGTGAATAACAGTCTTAGCACAGTTCTCAAAATGCAAGAGCCCAAGCCATAAAACTGTTAGCATTAACAGGTGCTTTTACTAGTAGTCTCAGTAGAAAGTTTTCTTTCTTTCCCAATATGCATTGGGAATATTACCAGTTATGAAGTACACACGCACATCTCAGAGGCCTGAAGCTTATACAGATCCTGCCTTTGCTCTTCCCTGCCTGAGCTACAGGTTTTATTCTCAATGGCTATTAGTTTGGAACTTTCTGTGAGCTCTAAAACTTAAAAATATTTGCTAGTGTCTTTTGCCTGTAAATCTAAAAATAGAAATTTGGAAGGAAAAAATCATTAAAATTTACTGTTGGCTTCTACTGTTAAAGGAAAGTATAACCAACAGAGAGTGGGAAGATGATGAGTAATCCTGGCACCTCTTCTATATTTCAACTCCCTACATCCTTTCTTGTTTGCCTAGCTGTCACATAAATTTAGGAATTTACTGTTTTCAAAGGTATATACCAACAGTATATAGAGAGCACAGTATATATAAAGTATTGAATTGTGTAAGCAACATAAACAAAAGGCCAAGTTCTTTTCTGGTGCCCCTGAATGCAACCTGACATGCTCTCAGAACTCTGAATCCCATCTAACATCATATTTCAAGACACAGAAACATCAGTCATTTATGACATTAATTTACAACAAAATTATTATGTTATTCTAAATATTTCCCCCCCAAAAAAGACACCCTGGCAGTGCCATCCTGATGAATGGGAGCCCACTGGACCCAGGGGAGAAGACTGGCACATTTCAGCTTGGCTGTTGTGCTGGGCATAGGGAGGGAAATAACAATATAAAGAATGCTTTTCTGGAGAATAAGAGACTAATAGGAAGTAGGAGAGGCTGGGGACAAAGGCTACCACTGAGTTAGACATGCACTGCTCAGCCCAGCCCAGTCTTCCCACTGGCAGTGGTGGCGGCAGCAGCAAGAAGCTCAACTTGTGCCAGTGCAGCCAGACATTTTTTATACAAATATCACAAGGCTGTACTAAGCCTTCTGTTTGATGTGTTGTTGTTTTTTTCTCTGGGCATACTGAACATAACATCAGTCTATGCATTCACAGAAAGTTACATCCTCTAGAAGGAGGATGCTATTGCATTTGGCCCTTGCTACCACTGAAAAAGAAAAGTGCCCTGGTGAAACAGATTCTTGCCCTCCTCCCTAAGCAAGGACAGTACCTGAAGCTCCATAAATGTTTATGAGAGACACAGATAAGACATGAGTAGAATTCAAGAAAAGCTTCTGAGAGAAAAACATAAGATAGATACTTATTTTCATACCCTATTGTTTAGATCCTCCTGTATAAAGTTGATAATGATCTCAAATGTGATAAAACAGTACTGTGACATGGATATGTCATAAAGATACTTTCTTGCTTTCTTTTAAAAAGGGAGCAGGTGGTAATTCATACCACATAAGGTTGTTTATTAGCTCAGAATTGTCACAAGAATTGTTCATAAGTGACCTTCAGATGTCATCATTAAAAATTCAGAGGACAATGCTTGAAAAACCGAGTAATCTTAACACGATTATGAATGTGTTCTATACGTTATATACTGATTATTATTTTCCAAATTTCAAAGGCAATAAAATTTAATTAATCTTAGAATGGTTTTATATGTAACTGAGCATTTTTCAGTTAATTTCCTCTGATCTCAAAAAAAAAAAAAAAAAAAAGAAGAGAAATTGATGAATTGATTGAGGATGAATTGAACAGCACTTCCACAAGAAAAGTAGTTCCTTCTCCCTCTATCCATTGACAATTTATTGCCAATTTTAATTTTATTTTTTCTGCTTTATTTTGTGCTAGATTAGATACAATGCATTGCACAGACATTGAATGTTTGTACTATTGCACAGAAATGGAAACAGGACATGTATTGCTGTGACACGCTGAAAGCCCATGGCACTCCAGCCTTACTACCAAATACCAGCTTGATTAAAAAGACCAACATCCAGGTACTACATCTCCAGTGAGCTCTAATTGACAGCATCTTTCCCTCTCGCCCCCATTCCTCTTCCAAAATATTACTTTAAGATACAGTGAATTAGGAAGAAGCCAGAATACAAACTCTTCAGTCCACAATGAAGCAACAGCAGGACAGAAGCCTTACTTTAGCTTAAATATCCCCAGCTTCCTTAATCTGTATCATGAAGATTTCTTCCTCAAGTAATTACCCTTTTTTTTTGTAGTCAGCGCTAAGTCTATGCTGTCAAGTTTTATTCACTGAAAAATAAGTTTCCGACTTCCAGATTATTTTTTTTCCTTTCCTTTTTTTAAATTGGGAAATGCATGTGATGGTTTCATAATAAAAAGTCTGCAGCTTAATACACAGCATCCATTTTCACAAGGAAAATGCATGTCTGCATGTGAAAATGTAGCCTATAGATTGATTACAGCTTCAAACTGCATTGTTTTAGGATAATAATCATATCTGTTATAACTACAAGAACAAGAATTGTTCAATTAAAATAAATGCACTCTACTATAAATGCCAGTGTCATGCAGCAAGGTCTGCATAAAATACAAAGCTGCTGACAAGAAGGGTTAAGCAACCAAAATATATTAATGCTAAGTCTCAACATAATTGTTTAAATGTCATCTGAACCTTAGAGGACTACCTTTCCAAATCTTAAAACTAAATATGATTAATAGAAAAAAAGTTAAATATCAATCTCTAGACACGGCATAATATTTTTAAAGGCCGGTTTTAGAGATAATTAACTAAGGATCCATTTGAGAAAGGTTATAAGACTCAAGTAGCACAGTCAACATTTTGAATGTTATTAATCCTAAGATTTTAAGCCATTTAAACATTTAGATCTCATTTAAATACCCTCCCTTATATGTGCTTTGCCATATTAACAAGGTCATTGGACAACAATTTTGCACAATTGATGTAAATTACACGTCAAAGGAAGATGAAATTCTACTTCCAGCTATGTGATTAAAGCCAAAAACGAATAGAAAGAAAGCCTCCTCAAATGCATTAAAAGTCAAAGCTTGATATTCTCAAGGTATCCCTGAACCATGTAACAGTGTCTTTGATTCCTAAACAGGTATTTGTTAATAGCTGGGTATAATTTGTAAATGAGCCTGTCAACATACATGCACAGATCTGAATGCATATGTATATACCCATAAAACAATGCTAAAAGCATCATCAGCTTACAATGTTAATTATTTGAAAATCACATGTGTGCAATTTGAATTTAGTCCTCATGCTTATGAGTCTTTTTAACAGTATGATCACATGCATTAAAAGCTAATGAGTCCCCTACCCCTTCATTCAACGCACAGCTTAGATGGAAAGCATTTATTAAAAGCTTTTCAATTTTTTATTTCTCTTTATTTTCTATGTGTAATTCTGGGTGGCACACTCTTCAAACACTGTTCTAAAAACAGAAACACAATTCACACATTTCTACTATGTGATGGCTTCCCAAATACCAATTCATTTTCCCAACCTTCCACCCCTCTAAAATGGTGGGGTTCTATTTGCTATTATATACGTTATAAAGAGGGGTTACTGGATCACAGGGAGTTTAAGGTCAGAAGTATCAATTGATGTTGCGTACCAGGTTTGAGAAAGTGGCTAGAAACTGATTTTTCAGTGTTTCTAGCATTAGATTGCACTTTTCATGTTTAAAGTACAGCTTTATTGACTACGATTTTAGCTCTGATTTGCAAACGTTTCTGCACATAAGACACCAGAGAAATGAAGAGCCTAGTAGGCAAGTGAGAAAAATTGGGTTGAAGTGATTTGATAGCATAAAATAACATGCCATAGATAGGAATAAACTCCATTTTCCCAAGGCAAGATCCAGCTGCATTTGTAGTGAAACCTTCCTTTACTTTCCTGCAATCTCTTGCCTCATTCCAAATGTTGCCGGGGAGAAACAATTCATAATAGCTCCCAGGATGAGTAATGGCCTTCTTGACCTGATTAGTCCACTGAACAGTTCCATCCTCAGCATGGACTGGGATGGGATCCTGAGAAAAAAGCTGAGTGTTCTCATTTACTTTCGTCTGTATCATCATATCCAGGCACAAGAAGTGAGTCAAGAATCTGTCCTTCTAAAACAGCTCAGCTGGTTTGCAGCCTTGCCCTTGCCACCTCATATACACACAGAATTTTCGCTCTTCTCACAAACCATCAAAACATGAAGTCTAATCCTCATTCTTGTCACCTACAAAAGGGTGAATGCAAAGCATTTCATAACACTAAATGCACTAAAATGCACCACTTCATCTGATATAATACCATAGACAAAAATGCAGGCTTCTTTCTTAATTCTCTCTGTATATACTGCAAGAGGCAAGAAACTGAGTTTGAAAATGGGAAAAGTATCTAAGAGGAAAGTGAACAGGGAAGAAAGAAGGATGATGCATTCAAATGAGTGTAATATTTTTTAATCATCTTAGAAGCTAGATCTAAGCAAAGCATGAGCCTTTGTAGAATACAATCCAATATTGCACTCCCTGTTTCTTTCACTTCAGTATATGAAGTTAAAACCATCACTTTATTTATTAGGAGTGGTGGATCTTTTCCTTCAGAGTGTAGTCTTGGAACATGAGGTGAACAAATCACTTAAGGAGCCTTCACCACTTATAAATACAGCTGATTATCAAATTCATTTAGGTGATATTAGAAATGACATTCTGGTTTTTTGTCAACAAAACCATGCAAATTTCACTGATTTTTACTTCATGCAGCCTTAAATACACAGTGTAATACATCATCAAGGAGTAACCATGATGAACCAAAGTATTTGCACTTTCAAGTAAATCAATTCTGTTCTTTCTGTGTAGTAAGATGTTTCCAAAAGTCACATTCTGCTGATTTATGTCTAAATGCAAAAATTCCCAAGTGGTTTGTCCTTATCCAAGAGAATATGCAGACTAGAAAACTATAACCAGTACCACTGAACCAGAGATTTTTGAGACATTCAGTTAATCTTCATTCCTTGACTCAGCAAAGGAAATACAAGGGAAAAATGGGCTCTACTGTAGCCACTTTGGAATCTCCATATATCGTCCAAGTTTTATCTCCCTCTGTCTTCTGGGAGGCAGAATGACTCCTGAAATGCCAAAGGACAAGTTGGCATCTATGATCTTTTTTTTTCTTCCCCAAATGTAACTATTTTCTTTTAGGGATACAGCTTTAGTTTTGTACAACATGTAGGAGAATGAATTAAGAAGGAGGGAAATATCTGTGACTACTATTTAAAACTAGAAAATTTCTCACTAAAGCTACAGAATTTCTCAGTCTCACTATACCACAGGTTCACTATCTCTGGGCATTTTGCCAACGTGCGGGACTACACATATATGTGACATAGCCTTGTATTTCAAACAGATTAGTAGCCAGAATCAAAGCATCTGGTGTTGGCTGTGCAGAACCACTCTTCATAATTAGCTAAATATTTTATACCAGCACATATTTCATATGTCTTAGCTGCTAATCTACCATTATACTACGTGATGTTACTGATGTGTGTTCCTCATTCATCCATTCACTGTGACCGAAGGACATCAGTTTTATTGGTTATTGTCCACAGCCTTTGCCTGATGGAGATGGAGGGATGTAGACTGATCATGTGACATAATAAATCCATAGGGATTACTGATGATGTATATCATTTTCATGCTTGTGAGAGCACTGACACTGTGGTATTACTCATTGATAACGATCCATCTTTCCAGCATCTGCACCTCATTTCTGTGGAATATTTCTTTATATCAGCTATCCCCGTTAACTAGAACAACAAATTTTAATTTTTTTCCAATTTTCTCCTTTTGTTTTCCATGTTGCAAACACTTTAGGGACTGCTAAAAAGATCTATCTTCGGACAGCAGCTTCAACATATTGACCAATATTCCTTTGGCTTCATGTCTGCCTGTAACACAGCTTTCATTTTACACTTGATGTGCTATGAGTCTCCCTCTGCATATGTGACCATGTGGGGTTTGATGATAGCACTTTACCAATTACTGCTCACAGCTGCAGATCTTTCCCAATGGCATTTTCTTGATACATAGCATTTTATGCTCTTTTTCAGGGCATGCCTCACACTGGTTTTGTTGCAAAAATATTATTGGAAGAACTAACCGGCATGACATTCCAATTTTGGCTAATATTTCTGCAGATCTTTGCCAGTTGCCTGACTTTTTTTATTTACAGCACTAGAGATATATGTCCTGAGGGTCAAGATGAAGCCTGAGAAAGACTGGAATGATCTGTAAGGAATACCTGTCCAATGAACTGAAATTGTCAGTATTTCCTTTACAGTGAAGCATCATTGAAAGGGGCAGAAGAGCCTCAGCTTTTCAGAATATACCAGCTTGTAATTTTTACAAGCAAAGTCTGCAAAGATTCTCTAAAGCCACCAGATGAAGTGTATGGGGGAATGTCAGGAGCTGGCCTTGACTGATTCTGCCAACAAATTCAAAATGTTTAAGGACCTTGAGGGCAGATCTTCAAAGCTTGTGAAGAGGTAGCACTCCTCAGCTTTTTCCCAGCTTGATTCTTCTCTCAGTCCTCCTTTGCTCCTCTTTGCTGTCGAGAGAGTTCTTTGCCTCATGTCTGGATTGCATGGAGATCTTGACTCCCTGCTTCTGAGTAGATTTATGTTAGCTGTTTCCAGCCATTGCTTTACAGTATGGCTGGAGGTTTCATACAGGAGACATAACATATGTCCTTGTCTTTCCAGCCTATTTGTGAACAAGGAAGGCAGAGCTATAACTAGTATCTGTTTTCTCACCTTCCAATAGTCAGAAATCCTTATATCTGCAAAGCCGATACTTTCTCCTACTAGAGGAACAGCAATTCTGTCAATGTCTCAAAGCAGGTTGTATAGGCATGTATAGAACTCCGTGAATTCGCATGGCGAAAAAGCACAGATAAAACACATGTGAATGGTCTGAATTTTCATAATGAAGCAGTAAAAGTGCAGGTTGTGATGTAATGCATAAATTCACAAGGAAAAAAGCCATTGTTAGAGAAAATATGGATATACAAAACCAAAAATTGACATGAAGTTTTATTCTGTCAGTTACAGAAGGCCATTGACAGATTATGTTATGGGACAAAATGCTCCACTAATGCAGTTAACGTGGCATTATCCCAGATGTATCTAAATTGCTTCCATTATTCTGCACCACACAGCCTGAATGCTTGTATTTTGCTGTGGGGTTTTTTTGTATGTTTGGGTTGTTTTTAACTGGCAGTCTGAGAGACCAAGAAATATAAATTAAATTCTCAAAGACATGTAGATACTATACAAGCAGGTGCCTCTGTCTAGCTAACAAATGAGACTATTTGTATATCATCTGTATTCGAACAATCATTTAGACAGTTATTTGCAGTCCATTCAAGGTAGCTGGTGGTTCTCACTGTTCAGTATCTGAGTATTTCTAAGTCTAACGTCTATTTTATAGTATCAAGGGAAGTAATGAACTTATATGAATCCCTCTTTAAGTGCCTTACACAAGTTCAAATACATACAACCTGTAGTGGAATAAAAATTTTCTGTCCCATTTTGTTTCAACTCTGGTGCTTCCTCTTTCATTTTCATAGTAATTTTGTTTCAGCTGAAGCTATTGTGTTCAAATCTACTGCAGCAGGTGATACAAAAGTTCTAACTGACACAGGGTAGAGAGAGTAAGTTTTAGCTTAGAAAACAAGAAGTAACATCAGTGCTTCAGTCTCAGTACTGAATTGCTGAGGAGTCTGTTCAAATGGCATATTGCAAATCCTATCTGCTTGCAAGGTTTTTTAACCTCTAATAATAAATCTTCTCTGGTTCTGGAGGAATGGAAAGACACACTAAAAATACAGTAATTTCAGGTAGAATGTAAACTTGTGTCTTTACAATGTTCATAGACAGTATTTTGTAAAAACATGTGACTCCAGATCACTCACACTTACCTTTTCATAGTCCAGATCCAGAGATGCATAAAATATTTCTGTATGCAAGTCACTAGCTGAGAGGGAAGTTACTGGTGGTAAAAGTGCTTCTTATTTTCCCTGTGTGCCGTTTCTTTGCATGCAGCTCTGGGAGCTGGAAAGCAAGACTGAAAATGACTCAACATCTGCACTGGTGAAGAGGAGACAATCTGCTACTACAGTACTGCTTCAAAGAGACAAACTGGGAAAAAGTCAACAAGAAACATAGTAGGCTGCTGCTAGGCTTTCCCTACTAGTTTTTAAATTACCCTTAGCATCTAAATCCAACAAAACAATCCTCTAACATGTTGCCTTTGATGTTATCTCTTGCTACAGCATGTCTCAGAATATATAACACTTGCTCAGTCATTTACTTAACAGTGTCAAAATTCACACCTGTTGATTGCCTTCACCTGTGTTACAGAGGAAGTCTTGATTGAGTTAAAAAAGGAAAAAAACAGAATCACTATCATTTTTTTATTTAGAGATAGAAACAAATACTGACCAATTCCAGTAAATTACCATATTCTAAATCTTTCTAATATTCATATGAACATCAAATTTAAAGTGAACTCTAAATAAGCAATAAAGAATTTTAAGAAAAAAGTAGAATGCTGTGACAGACCAGTAAGAAATGGATCCATCAGTATTGCAGATAGGGCAAACAGAAAGGAGTGAAAGATGCAAGAATAGGCAAAAGACAAATTATGAAGGATCAGAATAATAATCCTATTAACCGTGTCAGAGTCATTTTTTTTGGTTGCAACACTTTACAACCCATGGCTATGGAGATCTGATCCACAACAAGAACATAAATCCTTTCTTTAAATATTTTTAATGAAAAGTTTCAAGTATCCTGTTCTTTACCTGCAAGACTGGAGCTTCAGTTCAGTTCTTTATCTTATTCATCTTTGTGCATCTTAGAAGCAGCCCGTTAGGACAGCTGAAGACTGAGGAAGGGTTATATGCTCTTTTAACCTTTATGTCTCCAACCCTCATGTAAGCATTTATGAATGATATAGCAGTTAATTGTATCTCTAAATAATAAATATAACAATATATAGCTCCTTATCATCCCACCCAGAGTATTTTGCTGATATTAAAATCTTCTTTACCTGCAGAATCATTGCTCTCCTTTTCTCTTCCAGATAATATTTACCGATAAAATCCCATCTTTATCTCTTTGGCCTTTTTCTCACAGAACATCAGCAACAATTTGTGACAAAAGAAGTATTTATCCAAGGTTTTTCTCAGTTCTCTACCATTTAAACAAACTCCAATTCCCCAATGCCGCCAAAAGATCTTCTCCCAGTTTGGAAAAAAAAATCACTCCTGAGGCCAGAGCATAACTGTCATAACATCAGCAGAAAAAATTTATAAACAACCCATAATGATCATAAAAGAGAAATGTAGAAAAAGAACTTCTAAAGAAAAAGACCAGTGAGCACTACTAAAATTAGATGAAGGGCAACAAGAGGTTTCCCATTCTAGCTCTTTATTCCCGTATCTCAATGCTTTATGTCAGTTTTATGACATGGTCATATTTCCTGCCCAATAAAAAAGGGAGAATATGAGAGAGAGACTGACATTGCTGCTGGTGGGTGTCTTCCTGTTCTAATTCAAGAAATTGAACTGAAACAGTTTAAGATATTAATTTTTATGTTAAAATTTGAAATAGCTGTCAGGTATTTAGCAAGTGGCAGTAGCAATGCTGTATGGAGAGGCCTTTTAAAGCCTCTGCTAGAAATGGAAGAAATAAAATGTTGGCACTTAAACTGTCTCCCTGAATCTTGATTGCCCTGTCATTAGTGTTTTGTGGCCCCAAAGCCATTTTGCATTTTAAGATTTTTTTTATTTATTTTTATACTCAGTTATTTAGAAATCACTATTGGCCCATAAATTGCCAGAATCTTAAATCAACTGGGAGGATTCTGAAGATACCGCTAAAATAATGTATTTAGCATTTGAGGCCTATAAAGAAAGATTTCTTTGTTCCTCTTTCTTTTAGAAAATATTCTGACCTGTGCAATTAATTTCTATTTTAAACCTATGTGCAAGCAATGTACTATCTCTGTAGTAAGACGGATTTGTGGAATCAAGCACTCTATCTGAAAGAGTTTATTCTTTCCAAGCAACGAACAGGTCATAGTAAAGCTGTGTTATTTATGTCACTGGATAATAATCTAAACTTGTAAATACTGTCAATTTCAAGAGTTCAGGAACCTTTTTTTTTTTTTTACTTTTGTATCCTTATGCCCATTTAACTAGAAAACCCTCAAACCTTTATTACTGAAGAAAGCAAATACATTTTAAAATCATCCCCAGACTTGAAGGAGAAAAAGCTTGTAACTCAACAAAGTTATTCAAACCTACCTACCAAAAAAAAATTTTTATAATGTCCCCGTCCTGAAAGCTGGTAGGCAATGCTAACTGAGAGACCCTTTGACCCACAGACAAATTCCATCATCTTTCACCTTTTGTTACAGGAAATTTATTAGTGTAGGATGAAGGAGTATTAAATATTGACATAAATATATTATGTATATTTATGATACTATATGATAGTATCTGATATATGATACTAATATATATATATTTATGAATATTCTTTATTTTTATTGTAAGCGATACGATATTTTTCCTAGAGTTAAAAAAAATCTGGATACTTATAAAGTGAACCATTTTATAATTACCTATCAAATCTCATGGAGATTATTTCTAGTAGGAGAAATACCTACAATGAACATAGCCCAACAATATATACTATTTTAATGTCATAGTTCACTCCATTAACATGCCAGAACTAGATGAATCATAGGACTATAATTATGCTATTGAAGAAAACCAGAAATGGGTAGATCATATGTGCCTTAAAGCCTCCATCTTTTGAAACAGGAAAAAAAAAAAAAGAAAATTCAGTATAGATACAGAATAATCTTATTGTACAAATATTCACATCTGAAAGTAATTGAACAAAGGGAAGTATTTACCATTGTTCCATCCCGGACTCCAGAATCACCATATTGCTAGGTATTGTGCTAAGCTAACAAAATTAAAAAAAAAAAAAAATTAAAAAAAACCACATCCAAGAATATCCTTTAGAAATGCTCTCAATTTAAAAAAGGGAGTATAAACCGAGGAAAGTAAAGGCAACAAAATTTTATATCCATAGCCACAGCTAGATGGAAGATTCCAAAAAATGGAATGACCAAATGCCACTTCTAAATCGCAAATTATAAAATTGTAGCTTTGATTCATAAATATCTAGTTTGTGCAATCATATGGTTTAGCACCTTAGTTTATTTTAAGTTTGATACTCATTTATGAAAACTCCTGAATCAGGGCCTGCATACTGGTAATATATGTGAATAGAAAGAAACTGTGACTAGTCACATAGGTATTCCTGAAAGGAAGCAAAAGAAGTACTGAAATAACAGAGTAAGAAGATTGCAGAAGACATAATGGAGAATTTAAAAAATATGCTAAGGACACATTTAGCAGGAAATCCTTATGCTACGCTAGGAATTATTCACCAATGAAATGTTTGGCTGAATTGCTCCCCTGAAGGTGAAAAATGACTTTTCAGTAAAGAAAAAAAAAGTTTAAAATAAGAGAAAAATCAATAGTAGATAGTACAGGAACAATAATAAATGGAAAATAGGACTGTCTCTTATATTAAGAAAACTCTACAGAGCTGTGGAGGAATAAAGAAGCTTTAGTTCTAATAAGGACAAAGCTTTTAAGAAAAACTGAGGGCTGAGAAAATGCAAGAAAGCTATTTTCCTCCCCCACCCCTCTAAAACCCAAGCAAACAAAATAAATCCTGATAAAGTGTAATATTTAATAAGGGGTGTTTACACACCAGAAAAGAGAGGATAGCTCATATCTCACATATGACAAATTCTCCAGCACACAATTGTGCATTTCCTGTTCATCCTCTAAATGTGGCAGCTTGTTGGAAACAATAGCATCAGGAAACTTTGTTGGCTCTAGCAAAACTTGGCACAAATATGAGTCATGGCAGATGACAAATAAATTCCTCAAGCAAGCAAAAAATAAGCAACATGATTATCCAGTTAAAGTTTTGGGACCTCTTTATGGTTGTCAGGGTTTAACCCCAGTGAGCAGGTCAGCCCCACACAGCCTTGCACTGACTCCCCTCCAGTGGGATGGCAGAGAGAATCAGAAGGGTAAAAGTGAGAAGGCTCATGGGTGGAGATTAATAAGGAAAGCAAAAGTCATGCACGCAAGCAAAGCAAAACAAGAAATTCATTCACTGCTTCCCATCGGCAGGCAGGTGTTCAACCGTATCCAGACAGCAAGGCTCCATCACACTTTTTTTCACAATGGTGACTTAGAAAGACAAATATCATCACTCCCGTTGTCCCCCCTTCATCCTTCTTCCCCTGGCTTTAATTGCTGAACATGATGCCACATGGTGCAGGATATTTTGGTCAGCTGGGGTCACCTGTCCCAGTTGTGTCCCCTTCCAACCTCTTGTGCTCGGCACCCCCAAGCCTGCTCGCTGGTGGGGTGAGGAGCGGGAAACAGGTTGGTGCTGTGCAAGCACTGCTCATCAGCTGCTAAAATGTCCCTGTGTTATCAACACTGCTTTCAACACACATATAGAACATAGCACCATAACAGCTACTATGAAAAGGTTTAACTCTATCCCAGCCAAACCCCGTAAAATGGTATATTTCAAATTGAAGTGTTACTTCAAATTCCATTTCTTTAGATTCTCTGTTGTGTCATAAAACATCTTGACACACACACAAAAAAATCCGATATATTTGATAAATGAAAAATCACTGGTCAGTCAGGAGAATCTAAATGCTATCTAAATGCATTATAGAAATATATTGTTTAAAATAAATTATTTGGGACATTCCTGTTAAAAACACTCTTACTTGACTAAGAATCAGAACCAGTGATGCACAAACCTGCATACCTAAGTTGAGCAGGTGGACTGAATATTTGACTAGAGAGGTAACCATCGAAAAATGTTCTAATAGGAGTAACAAATACCTGATGACTACGCAAGGAGCCATGTGTATGGATGACGATTAATAATCATATAACATAAAATATAGAAATATATAACAGAAAAAGATGACTAGTCTTTTTTTTTTCAACACATTAATAAAAACAATTCATATTTTGCAGGTTATTCTTAGCTAAATTTTGTGTGTGTAGTTAAAAGAAACCAAAAAACATGAGAAGAGATAATGCAAATGGCTACAGCGGAATAAATTAATATATATTTGCCAAACAGCTCTCCTAAGAAGATTGGTATTCTCTTACTCTCCTCCTCAGAAAGACTCTTCTGGTAACTGTCTACAAATTTTAACAAATGGCAAAATAGAGACTCTGAAAACCAGTACAATTTCAAAGAGGAAGAGAGCCTTTCTGAAGTTTTCCTTTTTAATCATCCCATTATATGTTACAGAGGACACATTTTTCCTCTGTTAAACTTTGTAGGACATTGATAGATTAAAACATTGCATCAGAGAGCTTTGTGCGAAGAATAACGCACTTGCTTCCCTGCACCTAGCCTTTACAGTTGCCCTTTTGCTTGGCTGAAGACTGACTCCTGAAAACTGATCATATGAACACCAGCACTAGTTTTCAGCACAATCTGTGTGGGCAGCTGCTGAAGGGACTGGGAAGGGTAGCAAAAATCACAGTTTTAAGACCCTTTGGATCTGATGCTGACTAGTGCCAAGTGACAAGCTCAGCAGTGGCCACAGATCAACCCCCAGAACTTTCCTTTCCATCAGGTCAGGGACAACAGAGGGAATAAAAATTTGGGTTCAGTAGCACCTGGCTCTAGGTCTGTCTGGCAAAGAGCAGGAGCAAGGACAATGGGACCTGGTACATAGCAGGTATTTTTGGACACTACATCGAAAAATGATGTGTGGGGAAACCATTTTGTCTGCATAGCAAGATGATTTCTCCATCCTTCTCCAAATATTTCATCTTGGTCATTGGGACAACAAAGACAGTTTAGCCTAAGCCACTGAGAAGTCTGAAGATAGCCTTCACAAGGAAACAGCATCTCCTTAAAATCTATAAATGCATGGCATCCACTTTTTGCAGAATAAAACAAGTCCATGTAACTTCAAAATTCTTTTCAAATCGTGATGGTTTATGTGTTCAGATTGGAGTTGTATAATCTATTTTGAGAATTTGAACCTAAGCCATTTTATATAACAAAAAAATCTGTTGTAAACTAGGGCAAGTAAGAATTGTGCAATACATGGACAAAGATTATTCTCTGAGCAAGTTAAATTAATATTATTAATTATTAATTAATATTGATATGGATCTTTATCATGTGTTTGTTGTAAGAAATAAATGTACAGCTAGCCATCAAATGATTGGAGGATATATGTATACATATGTAAAATTTAAAAAGGATATTTTTTATAAAAAGAACAATGGGAATCAAAAATAGTGAGCAGGTTACTCTCCCAGCAGTCTCGTGTCTATGTGATTAGAAGGTCAATATGACTGTAGCAGCAGAAAAGTATATATTGTGAGAAATTATAGAAGGTGTGTTGTCATGTCAGCCCCCTTCATGCTGTGAAAGGTCACTGATCTCACTGTGGAAGAAAGCTGACAATTTCTCTGTAAAAGTGACTGACAGCCCACATGCTGTTGGACATCATGTCTAGTGTCAAAAGACCAGTGGAAAACCAAACAGCTTTAGCACTATGATTTTAGATCCAAATGTGAAGTAAAGACGTGTCCAATTTCCATGAGAAATGGCATCTGAAACATTTAATTACATACTAATAACTCCTAATAACTGTTGTTATGAACTGTGTTAATAACCCTTTCTGAGACAATACACAATTTTTGTTTCTAGTTTACAATTTAATCCTGCAGCTTTCAAAGGCAAGAAGAAAATCCGGGACTGTTAGAGTAGTTTACATAGGACAACTGGAAAAGAAAACAGTAAGTATGAACAATGTAGCGTCATTAAGAATGATACTGTGTTCTTTAGCTCACCTTTCTGTGGGGTTTGTGTGGAGGGATTTGATTTTATCTGTAAATCTCAGAAGAGTTTGCTCTCTCATGTACAAAGGTCCTGATTCTGTTTTGATGTACAATAAACTATATAAAAAGCACCCTCACTGGTGTAAAACAGGTGTAAGGAAAACCTTACCCTCCATCTGTCCATGGACCTTGGATAAAATATGGTTCATAATTCTCTTTGTACCTGTGGAGCAGTATCACAAGCACACTACCTTGTTACTGTCCTTGAGAAATGTTACAGAGCACCATCAGGCTTATTCAAACAATGCATAAGAGTCCTTCAGCAGAACTCAATTACCATTCAAGTGGAAGAATAGGTAATTGGACAATGCTCATCAGTTTTGAAATAAATTATATTAGGTGCCAGATCTGAAAAGCAAACCTTTGGGTTATAAAACAGAAGGGAGATTGTTTTAATGAAAGACATTGACAAAATTTCTGGTACTCCTTGGTATTTTCTAGGTTATAAATAATGAAACAAAAATTGTTCACTTTATTTTACATAGAAGCAAAAGAGGAGGTGCATGTATATTTCACATTTTACATGCTTTCAAACTAGAAAAGGATTCATGGTTAGAGGTTTCTCAAATTATTATTATATCTCAAATGTTACATTCCAATGTAACTTTTATCAAGCTGTGACTCATAAGCAGCATTAATATGAAGATTTATGAATGCAGATGGGAAAATGAAAACACTATTCACTAATTTTATTCAGCTTTAAATTAATCTCTAATTATAGGCATCGATACAAATATACATGAATGGAGTAATGTGTTTATATTTTCAGAAATGTACTTTTGGTGGTAACTCCATAAGTATCACTAAAATGTTTCAAAGGTCTTTGGACATTTGATTGTCAGAAGAAGCAACAACAAATAAGTATCCCTAAACTGTTTGTAAAAGGAAAAGACAACATTATAAAACAAATTTATTCTATATTTCCATAATTTAATCTATAGAATAGTAATATAATCTATAGTAGAAGGAATATATTTCATGACTGTTGTTTCTTGTAGTCATACTAAAACTGAAATACTCATCAAATCCCCCCAAATCTGGAATATAGTACACGAAGTAACCTGAAGTTCACAGCTTGAAATACAGAAATAAAATATTTAAGAGGAATAACTCAGCCAAAGTTAATGCAAAATATTGGTGATCTGCAGAAAGTCACAGCTACCTTTTGTGACTATAAGATTATGAATTAAGGCAAGAAGAAAGTTGATTCAATCAATGCACAATTATACTGGGTCATAATCAGGTGTATTTGTACCTGCATGATTTGTTTGGAAAGAATGCAGCTGCTGAGGGAACTGATTTATTTTTTAATGGATTCATAGTCATAATGTAGCCATGTTGCTGAAACTATATACTGTATATATAGATATATATATATATATATATAAAATTGTTGTCAAACTTTATACATATATATATAATATAAAGGGTTAATATATATGGTTGATATATTTTTATATTTAAATAATAATGACACTGATTAGCTGAGCAAAATATAAAAGCTTCATGCAATTTAAACTCACACATTTTACAAAAATTCAAATTATGAGCATAAACAGGAGACCAAATATTTTTGGAAAAGAAAAAAACGGAAAAAAACCCCCAACTAATAAATGTGTGAATTTATAGGATTTTTTTTCAAAGTAGCGCAGACTCCATTTTCCCTGTTGCTGAAGTTGTTACACTTTGTGTGGCAGAGTGAAATATTCATTGCTTATACTAAGGATTGGATATGACCTTGGAGTCTAATGATTTGAACACTTACGTAGGATGAGGGAAAGTGGGTGTCCAGTTTCTACAGTAATGAATGTTCTTGTTCTATATTCAACAGTAATTGTACAAAACACATAAATATTCATTGCTTTGAGACTCTATCCCCTTGGCAGATGAGCATTCTTATACTCAGGTGAAAGCCATGCTTGATTTCCTTGTCAGTGTATGATTTGACCTCATAGTTTCTCAAGTGAGTAGGTTTAAGAGATCATTGCTTTGGCGACTCTTCGGTTTACTCATTTAAATTGGACTTTGTCAAAGGAGAAAATGCACATGGGTTTACATGTACACTTTTTCTTAATATGTCTTTAGCTATTCCATCCCAGAAGGATATTTTACTTCCTATATCCTATTGATCCTACCATACTTTGGGCATTTAAAGGTATGGATCAAATTATAAGAGTGATCCAAATAAAGAAAAAGAAGGCACCTATTTTAGACTTGCTCTGTTAACTGATGCAAACTAGGTCTGCTTCTTTTATTTTGTTTCATCTGTCCTTAATCTCTGGTACAACTGTAAAGTGTTCTGTAGTTATTGGAGAAGAGCAAGTATGAAAGAGGGATGGAGAAGGTTAATTGCGACAGTATACTTAATAATGTTCCCATTGAAGTAAATGGCAGTTTTGTCATTTTATATAATAGAGGCAGGGTTACACCAATTATAATTTTATAATCTCCCCATTAGAGCAGCACAACAGCAACTGCATTGAAACATATTGTTTAACATTAGACCCCCTGCAGAAAGAATCCATAAAATAGAGCTTCAAATGATCAAATCGTGAGATACATAATATGATATTGTATCATGCAATAGATGTGCTTGTTTGGAGCTATCATCATCATTCTCACAAGGTAAAATTCACTCTTCTTTATATTTTAATCTTACAAAATCATAGAATCACAGAATGGTTAGAGTTGGAGGGGACCTTAAAGATCATCTAGTTCCAACCCCCCTGCCATGGGCAGGGACATCTCCCACTAGACCATGTTGCTCAAAGCCCCATTCATCCTGACCTTAAACATTTCTGGGGATAAGGAATCCACAACTTCGCTGGGCAACCTGTTCCAGTGTCTCACCACCCTCACAGGAAGGAATTTCTTTCTGATCTCTAATCTAAATCTACCCTCTTCCAATTTAAAACCATTACCCCTTGTCCTGTCACTACAGTTCCTGACAAAGAGTCCATCCCCATCTTTCCTGTAAGTCCCCTTCAGATATTGGTAGGCTGCTATCAGGTCTCCCTGGAGCCTTTTCTTCTCTAGGCTGAACATCCCCAGCTCTCTCAGGCTGTCTTCATAGGGGAGGTGCTCCATTCCTCTGATCATCTTTGTGGCCCTCCGCTGAACCTATTCCAACAGGTCCATGTCCTTCCTGCATTGAGGACTCCAAAGTTGGACACAGTATCCAGGTGGGGTCTCACGAGCACAGAGTGGTGGGGTAGAATCACCATATCTCAAAACTTTTCTAAAATATACTAAGTGGAATGCTGGGATCATTTTTTTTTCCCTTTCTAACGAAGTAGTTCTAGCTTAATAAGGGAAGAAAGGGCTCATCATTAATTTACCACATAGGTTTAGTACAACCTATTGAATAGATACTTTCTTCGCCCACAAAGATAGATCAGCTTTGGCAATGGAAGATAAAATTCTAACTACTTAAGTGATTCTTCTGTATTTGCTTACATGCATGCATATTACATATAAAAAATCATATAGTAGGGCCCACTGGAGCTATATATATTGAATATACAGTAGTCTAGCCATTAGCACACATTTTTAAGAATGCCTATAGGTACTCAGACTGAAAATATTTGAACCAAATTTTCAGAGAAATCAGCCTCTTTCAGTCCTTTTTTCAAAGAAGATGACTATGTCCAGCTGTGTACCCTCCTGGTCACACTTGACATGAGGCAGGTTTCTGTAGATCTCTTCTTCAGCTGGGGCCCATTGCCAGGGGCAAAACCAGGAGATGGCATGAGAAGCTTTTAAAATTTCACTATTGTGAAATATGTTTTTTCATTCATCAATAAGCCATTTCAACTCTATGTTTGCAATTTCTAATTTATTTTTTCTTTATTTCCATTTGAAAAAAGTGAAGACTACTAACAGTGGTCAGAGTGCAACTATATGCTAAATTAGAAAAGGAATAAAATGCATAATTCTATCCCTATGCCTGAGATTCACCAAATGTTTCAAATTCACTTCTGTAACATGCAAGATGTTAAAGTCATACCCTGCACATCAGTACTGCAATGTTTAAATGCCATGTTTTCATATTTATTCATACCTTAGCGCGAAGCAATGAGGTAAACCTTGCAATGCATTACCCACAAAAGCAAGCAAACCACAGTGTTGAACTCAGAGATTGGATTTTACTGTATGTTTCCTTTACAGTATGAGCACAGTTGAAGATCCTGGGCTGTGATGAAAATTTAATGATGAAAGGAGCACTTGGAAATTGAACAGCCATAATTTCTCTCTGTAAAACTATGACTCCTACAATAAGTATTCCCAGAAAGCTGTAGCTCCTTAGGAATCCTATAACACTCCAGGAATGTAAAGCCAAGTGACATATTCCTCTGCAATCTCAGAACTTAAAACTAACAAATCTCTTCATTAATGGCACAAAAAGAACCTAAGAGCCTGCAAGAACATGGGCAAGAAGAACGTCATCAAGACTGCTTTTAGGTCAGTGCCTGGAAAAAGCAGATTGCTGTGTGATAGAGGTTACTTTTAGAATTAAAAGGTGAGCTAGGTTTTAGTGACAGCTGAACATTTAGATAACAGAGAAAGTTGGCAAGGCAGCCCCGTGGGACTGCTGTTACTGGAACTCATCCATCCATCCCATAAATCCTTTCCCTAAAGAAGTTACTTCGCAATAATTTCATAAATTCTGCCATACTACAATAAAAGTAAATTGGTGCCTTACTATAACTCCTCAACAACCAAAGCAAATAACTCTCTGAGAACGGATCTTACAAAAAACTTCCATGTTCAGAATCAGGCATGTGCAGAAGTCATCTTTAGTGAAATGTTTTCAAAGCGCAAGGGAGGATGTCGTTTGGCCAGACTGGGCATTGAATGAGTGTAAGAGAAAGTGTTTGAAAAGAAAATAGCATCATAGCTGGGTCACATATTTGAGATCAGAAGACAAAGTTTCAGTTTTTGTGCTGAGTCACAGAAAAATTGTCTTAGATTTAGGTCCTTGACATCTCTGTTAATATTCACGTCATGGTGACCTTAGCTGTTCCAGAACAAGTCCCTCTCTTTTGCTGGCTTATCACTTTTTTATTTTCTTTTTTTTTTAAACATCATTTATTTCCCTTAGCTTGGAAAGGTGAAATCATAATTAATTTTTTTTTAAAAGACACACATAAATTTTTACTCAACTCTGTGAGTTACTTTAAGGGAATTTCAGGGAGGCTATGAAAAACATACAATCCTAATAAACTGTCCTGATAATGTTATCCATGGCAGCTATCAACATATCACTCCTGAGAGTGTCACTTTCAGGATGTTTTTTGCCTGTCCAATTATAATTGATTTGTGTATTGTTATTTAAGATGCATTTTGAACATCTGATGTCAGTTATATGCTTAATTCTTTAACACAGTAATTGCATTTAAAAAAAAAAAAGACTTCTGTAATTAGAAAAGTTCCTTTCAAATACTTCCTGTTACCCATCATTTTTCCCTGTAACTCTCAGCACGTTTTTGTAGTGGGCTTTAAATCTAAAATGTATAACTCTTGAAATTTCTGTGCATTCATAATACTAAGCAGTGCATAATTAAATAAAAAAATGCAACCGATAAAACATGTCTACTTACTCTGTTGCTATTTACAACTAGCACATGGAATTTAATGTGGATCATTAGTTTCTTAGGACTGTACATATTAGCTACAGTTATGGCATTATCCCAGTACTTCTTGATTGCTCAGTTGTAAAATGTTTTTTAAGTTGTAAATATTAGAATAATTCTGTTTATCCACTTTGTCTTGTCATAATAGAAAAAGATGAATTATTACATCACCATAAGGATGTAATAATTTCTGTTTTGTACTTATGTCTCTTTCAGTATGATTCTAATACTAACCACAACACATAATTTTTATTCATCCAGCCATCCCTGGTCTGTAAACATCTGGACTTTAAAAAGCAAGCCATTTGTATGTATCACTTTATAACATTTCATGCCACCATTTATTTAAAAGCAAGTCCTCAATATGAACGAAAAAAATTATTAGTTCTCAGAAATTCACAAGCCCAAATGACAACTCTTTAAAATATTTACAAAATAAATTATAATTCAGTATAGAAAGAGTTTATTATTTTTGTGACTATAAATATTTCTTTATTTTATGCCATTTCAAACTAGAATTTTCCTCTGATTGCAAGAACTAAACAGTCTTTCAATAAAAAAAATCAAATCCAATGAAATCAAACCTACACAAAGGGTACATTATTTTTAAGCATTTGAATGTTAAATAATAAATTTAGCTAAACTAAACCAACATGCTTCATTTTCAGGTCTCATCTTTGATAAACATTATCACTTTCACTGTGTTACAGCTTGAGAAAACCCATAACAACTTGTTGTCATTTAAACAAGTATTCTATCACTCAATTACTCCCCCCTACCCAGAAAGAGGGATTGGGGAAAACAAAGAAACACGAGAGTTAAAATATAAACAGATTTAATAGAATAAGATCAAATAATTAACTATAATACTAAAGAACCAATATTAATCCCGATACAAATATAAGATATACAAGGATTATACTCAGCCAATTCTATCAGTAGGAAGCTGTGCACACACAGTAGTGGACAGCAAATGTCAGACACTGTGAGCACTATGGCTTCAGGAAGAAGGGAAGGCCTCAGGTGTCTGGCACCAGGGCAAGAAGTTCTCACCATCAAGTGAGAGAGAGAACTACTCATCAAACTTTCTCATTTATGCTGAATGTGACGTTCATGGTATGAAACAATCCTGTTGACCAGCCTGGGTCAAATCCCAGGGTCTCGCTCCTCATCTGTGAACCTGGCAAGGCTCGAAAACACTGAAACCTTGAAACCCACACATGATAGCTGGCTATAAAGTAAATATATTCATTAATTCAGACACTAGAGTGTTCTAAAAGCGCAGTTTTCACAAGCATTAGAAAAGAAGTTAGTCCTGTGTTGCTCAACCCAGGACACACTGCAATCCTGCAGAGACTTGTACTCATCTCTTAATTGTGTGAATATGAAATTAATTACCAAAGTAATTTGAAATATTAACACTGTTACTTTAGTAACACTGGTTACTAAAAGATCTGCATATATCTTTTCAAGACAAAAGTACTCACAGACATGTACCAGGATTGCTATACTCATAAAAATACACTCCAAAAATATGAATAATATAACATCTTAAAATTTAATTATGTCTTTCAATTTATTTCTTTAGTACAAGGCCATACTTTCTAACTCGTTGGAGATGGAAATAAATGTTTTATATAACTTCACTGAATAACCAAGGATTCTTCTTTCTCTGACTCACTCAAAAGGGAGACTGTCTTTGCCAGAAGCCAACAAAATTTTATAGGAATTAAGCAATGTGATGACATGTTTTATTTTTTCTCTGTTATAACTTGATATTTTTTACAATATGAAAAGATTCTCCCACAATATGTGGGAGAACAGGGTGCAGAAATCTTCCTACTTGATATAGTCCTCAAAATGGCATATAAAAGAATTAAAAAAAAAAAAAAAAGAAAAAAGAAAATACAAGCCCTGAACTCCTTCAGGTTTAATGACATATGTGCTACACTTAAAGGCTTTCTTTAGCATATTCTGTTTTCAGTATGTGGCATTGAATAATACTTACCACTGTTTAAAAGCCTAGGCAGTGTGAAAACTGTTGAAAGAAGCTAATACACAAAGCTAACTAAACTGGTAAAGCTGTGATGATTTAAACTATTATTACAGGAGAAAAATTCTCATCTTAGAAGAATGCTTTATAAATACCATACAGTCTTTCCAGACAGTTTCATTCCTTTTAACTAAGAAATGTTGCAGAACTTGTATACATTTTCTGACAAGTCGGTCCTGCCCATAATATAAAATATTTAACTTGCAATACATATAGAACTCCTGTTATTGATAGAAATATTGAAATTTATTTTGATCTTTTAACTAAATAGGATTTGGTATGAGAGATCCATCCATCCATCCTCCTGAGCAAGCAAGAGCCTTCCAGACTAGCTACTCTCTCTCCAATATTTCCAACTTCCATAGGGTACAATCATTTTGTGGGTCATGGTCTGCAGGTGGTACTGTAAGAAACCTCCTAAGTAGTCAGTCTAGCCAATATAGTATGTATCTTGCTCTTTCTCAGAACTACTGCTCTTACCCATGCTACAGACAGGGAACCAGGAAGTGCTCAACTTGCTCTCATGAACTTCAGATAAAAGCTTGAAATACTCTGAGGAATTAAAGATGACATATAATTGTTTTCTTACTCAAGATATGGTTGCATGTGTCTTTACTTATAGCATGCTTCCCTAAAAGCCTATCTGTATACCCCCATCTTCATCTGGCTTTTTGAATTATATTCTTTTTGAATTATATTTTATTTTATTGGTGGTTGAATGATCTTATATAAAAAAGGTTAAAAAAATTTATTTGAAATCTCCTATAAAATGCTATTTAAACATCAGTGATGACTCAATTATATTATTATGAATAATGTTCCTTAAACAAAACAAAGAAACCAAAAAAGGGTGACTCTATTAATATTAGACTTTAACAACTTTACCAAGCTATGCATGTATAGTAGTGACAGAAATTAAAGCAGATAGCCTCCCATGATGAAATTCCCCCCAACTTACTTCAAGATTACATGGTTGATGAAAGTACAGCAAGTTCTAATTTCTAGAGGGAATAATGACTTGTAGTTGCAATAATTTAAGGAATAATGTACCCCAACTGTACTTAATAAGGCTATAATTCCATCAAAGGCTTCCAGGGACATCATAAACCATGAGACTGAAACTCGAGTGGTTTCCTCATGTCACCAGAAGGCTGAGATGGAATTACAGTCTTAATTTATATTCATTTTGAAGGAGCCTTATTTAATATTGCACATTGATCGTGATTAATGCCTTTGGAACTGCCAAAAACTATTAGCTGTGTTCATGGCCTTTTGAAGCCACCAAAAGTCAATTATGCCACTGACTAGTGATTCTCAGCAATTCTTTTTTATAAGAGCTATGGCTCAGCCAACACAAACTTGTATAGCTATGCTAAAGTTAGTATGAATTTGGTCATATATTTTTATTGCTTTTCTCCTTCATATTGAGGGAAAATGGGGAAGTTTTCTTCTGTCTAAATGCATAGCTCTTTATAGAACTTCACTGCAAATTAAAGGGAAAATTAATTGGAAGCATTTGGTTAACTTAATCATTGAACATCACTGAATGAATATGGTTTTATTAAAGGGATTTTTCAGTTAAATGCCAATAATTTGTCCACATCATCAGTGTGTTAACTGTACAGGGAGAAGCTTTATTAACAGAAGGGAATTCTTTCTGGTAAAAACAGGTAATTTGTTTTAAAAAGGAGGATTATATGGAATGGCCCAGAGAGCCCACAGACAAAAGAGTTTTTGCATGAGAAAAAACAAAGAGTGAAATCTAGTTCTTAAATAAGTTGTAGATCGAAGTTACTAAAGGTAAAATAATGTTTAAATAATGTTCTGGTTATGCAAAGAGTTCTGTCTTCCTCTTCTACATTATAAATTATGGTTCAGTATGGATATAAGAACAAAAGAAATTTCTCACTTGGTCAGATCAGCAGTCCACCTAATCCAATACTCACTCCCTAACAAAGGAGCAAGCAAATGAGTGTTAGAGAGTGTTAGGGAGCTTGAACAATTTCTGTAGAAGTTAGAGGGTGCATTCTTTCATATTTCTGATGGTATCCATTTATGGGAATAATACTCTTTAATTTTCTAATCACTTTTTGGACTTGATGGTATTGTCTACCACCGCAGCCCCCTAGGACAGAAATCCCTTAAAGTCTTTCCTTAAAGGACTGCCTTGAAAAATGTTTTTTAGTGTGATCTACTGGTGGTGTCTGCATATCCCTACTTGCCTAAACATACGGATTTAGCATCATTGGGAAGCTTTATGGTATACCATCTAGCCTCAGGCTTCCTCTCCTAAAGGGTTCTCATAGGTCTAATGTGCATGTTTGCCAACCTTTTGTGGACTTCCAATACAGTAGGAAATGCTTGTATGTAGATAATAGCATTGAACCAAAATGTTTACGTCAGAGAACCTGCCGTAAAATCTATTTCCTTGGAGATGATTCATTGTGTCAATTTCTGAAATTACCAATGCTGAGTAGCTGTTTTGATTTATGCTTTTGAACAAAAAATACACTGTCAGTGTAATCTCAGCTCATTTTTACAATAATATGTTCCAAGTAGAGGATTTATATTTTTAATCAGATCAGATACAAATAGAAATCACATACAACTCCTATTGGAAGTCTTTTGGACAATTTCTAAGATGGGAGTGCAAATTGGTTTTTAAAACCAAAACCATGACAACATAGTACTCAGTTATATGGCACTTCTGAGTAAGATAAATATATATTCTACACCCAAAATTGAAAAAGCATCATCAAAATGTATCAAAAGAGAAATGCAGTGTTGTCTACTTCAAGTATAGCAATCCCATTTGGCTTTTGGAAAATGTTCTCAAGCCCAGGGCTTGATTCAAAAGGCTACCTTTGAAGAACCACTGTATAACCACCTTAATATCCTTGCCTGAACCAGCAAAAGTTAAACTAGGTGGCAGTTTGTCACATGATATGTGAAGATAATATGCTTTAGTGTGTGATGTTTTGAACGCTGAGCATTTACAAGGCTTCAAATGGTTTTGGAACAAAGGAAAGGAAGAAAAATCCAATTAAAACCAAATGACTCTGGCTAAGAAATTTCTGGAGTCAACAATTTTTGGAGGCTGAGAAAAAGCTCTCAGGGTTAATACTATAGGAACGTCTTGTTTTCACAGTCTTGTCTGGGCATTTGGTCTTGGACAAAGTCATATGCACTGTTCATCTGAAACAATCCAGCAGAGCTGTTAACCTCCACCTCCCTGCAACAAACACTAAATCCTGGCTTTGCTTCCTGAGATGGACTGCAAGTTTCTTGGTTTCCACATGTAATGTTTGCAATTAATGCCAAATTACTCATATGTTTCAACCTTTTGTGGCGTCTGGTAAAACACTCCTGGTACTTCTTTTCTACTATTTCATAAGTAATCATCTCTGCTTGGCTTCTCTGAAAAATTCATCAAATTCATCAAAACCAATCCATATCAAAAATAAAGCTGCCTTCTGAATATTTTTCTTCTTTTTAACAGCCAATGCTTTGAGAAAAACACTTTGAACTTGTCCAGGTTGCCTTCCTTGTTTAGGAGTTTCAACACTGGAGGAGCTTTTAATTGTTCCAATCCACTCAGGATACTTAAAAAAATAATAATGTCATTATTCTTTTGATATTATGTGGTCTTAAACTGTACTCAAAGGCAAGATGTTCTCAGAGGCTGTCTTCTTCAGTACTGTACTTCAGTTCCTATTGCTATTGAATAATAAAAATACATTTTTTAAGCTTTTTTAGAGGTTTTTTCTCCAAAATGGAGACATGTATCATACAATACAATACAATTAAAAACAATCAATAAAAAATTTAACTACCGAAATATACCCTTCTGGTATGTAGGTGGTTTGCATATGCAATGCTTCTGTGATTAATGGGTGAAAAATAGCAATGAGTTCTGGAACCCCGAAATTTATATGCATTTTTTAAAGATTTATACCCAACTGGATATGAGGAGATTTTTTTTTTCTCCAGGAGGACAATAAAGCATTGGAGCACCTTGCCTAGAGACGTTGTGCAGGCACCTTCTCTCTGGAGATTTTCAGAATCTGACTGGATCAATCCCAGAGCAACCTAGACTGACCTTGAAATTAATCTGGTATAAGCACGAGGTTGGAAAAGAGAATTGCTGCGGTCCCTTTATCCTGTGATAGATTGTTTCTATGCCTCAGGTTGCTGTAAATAAATAGAGAAAGAAAGAAAGAAAGAAAGAAAGAAAGAAAGAAAGAAAGAAAGAAAGAAAGAAAGAAAAGAAAGCAAGCAAATTCAATAATCTATTACCTAATTGTCATCAGATGCATTTTTTTTCTTTGTTGAGAACAAAAACAAAACAGTGAGTGTCTTTGGCAGATTGAACCATTGGCACACCATTGAAATCCATTTACCTAGTCATTGCCTTTGTTTTTGCTTAGCTTCTCCACCATACATCACAATTAGAAATAAAGAAATTTGCTAATAAGAAATTGCAATTTTTTTTTCCAGTAATGATTTGGAAAATGTTCTCCATTTTTGAAAATTAATTCCGAATAAAAATATGCAATAAAGTAGAAAGATAGGGAACAATTGGTAAGTTGGAATAGTACATTTGTTAATATTAAATTAATTAGCTGTTAATTATGAATATTTATTACATTGGACTAAAAAAAGTGCCATCTTAAAAAAAAAAAAAGAAAAATGTTGTTGTACATGTTCATTGATGAATCCGTTACCTTATTTTCTAATTTTGGGTGTTGCAATTTTTGTCTCCAAAAATTTATACATTTTGAATGATTCTTCTCAAAATGGAAAAAAAATAAATATAGCAACACTTCTTTTGCTATAATACCTTTCAAATGCTTGCATGGATTCCATGAGAACTTTGGCAAGGTTAAACACATATTTGTGGTTCATCTAAGAAATCTTGATATTTTTAGGTATCATTTATTCAGGATTTACAATATCCTCATGACAGTACAGGTAAATTTTTTTCTTCCTTTACTTTAATGTGAAATGTAAATGTTTTGAAGTTGCCATCTAGGACTGAGAACAAATAAGAATAAAACAATATTTTCAAGTGGAAATGCTTTGGATTATCTATTTTTGTAGGACAAAGGCATTTTTAGACAATTTTTTTCTAGCATTAAAAAAATAAAGAATCCACAAACATGCTCTCTTTTTTTTAAGAAGGAGCTTTTTATTTTCAATATGGAAAAATTGTAGAAAAAGTATAAAATTTACTTACAAGTTAATTTTGTACAGAAGGACTCTCCTTATAATAAAAATACTTTCAGGTAAATGGGAGTCTTCATGTAGAACTAGGTGGGATTCAAAGGTCAAAACAAAGGTATTTTCAATCAGTGGTAATTCTTATTCCCTTCACAGAAATTTGGCTATGAAATGTGTGCTATGGGAGGTATGCATGAGCTGGGGAGAATTCATTTGTGTGTGTGTGTGTGTATAAAAATATATAAATGTTAATACACATGAATATATATGTATAGCTGTATAAATATAGCTACACATGGTGGGGAGGGGAAGGATATCTGAGTCTTTGTAAGTTCATTTTGTAGCCTGAAGCCCTGACAATAAACTTAGTTACAATAAAGTAGGATGCATTGGCCTTTGTTGCAGAGGATTCACAAGAAAAACAAAGAGTGGTGTGGCAGGATATCTTTGTTACAACGTTTTTTAATAAAAGTTTTCAAGATTTCTAGTTAATTGATCTCTGGAGAATACAGAGTAAATTATTTTATACTTACCATATATTTCAACTTAATCTAATTGAGCATAAATTGCGAGAAAATACTTTTCCTTTCTCACAATCTGTTATTTGTCTCAGTGGACCACTGACACAGATAAAGGATCTTTAAATCTCTCCAACAGTTTACTGTTCTTAGGACATCATCAGAACCTGTTCATACAAACAGAGATTTACCTCAATTAATTAATGAATTCAGTTTGCAATGGATACTGCTGACATCTCCTGTTACTTTGTATAGCTCACTAACTCAACAGAACTTCATATATTTCTTTTTTCCTGCATCTCACACAGGTGTTAATCCACCTTTAAAATTATCAGTAGGACAGCTGTAAACCTAGTTGAGTGAACAAAACTTTCATTAACATTCAGAAAGATGAAGTTGTCTGAAAGACTTAAGGAGATGTACTGTTTCATTTAGAAATATATGAAACTACAATTCAGTAAATTCTTCCTACAGCATATTAGTAAATATGATATTTTTATGAGGGTTAGGGATTTGAGATGACAATCGTTAAACAGGAGTCTGAAGGCCTCAGATACATATTCCCCAACAAAGCCTAGAAATTATTGGGAAACTGATCTCTCAATTTTTTTTAAACTCCAGCCTTTGCACTTGGAACTGCTTTGTGTTTTTCCTCAAGTGCTTTCTAGAATACATAGGAACTTCTTTTCCTTGGAGTCTGAGTGTAATGAAGCCTGAGGTGTCCAAGGTAGTGTCAATACAGAATATACAAAGTACAATTAACGTTTTGGATGTTGTTCTCTCTGCTGTTGTGTTTCTTGTTCTTTCTTTATTTGTGGTCCTACACAAGTAGTAGCTGGTTTTAATTTTTTTTTCTTTTTGTGTTTTTTTTGGTTGTTTCTTTTTTTTTTTTAAATTGTAAGGCCATGCAGGCTTTGTTTTACTCCTATGCAGGGGCACTCTCATTCTGAATAATTTTTACAAGTGCTCATAAATTGTTTCCTTTTGTCATTAATGTTAGTAAGACTTAAAGACTTATTTTATGGGTGTAGATTTCTCAATATTCATTTCATTTCTTTACAATGCTGACTTTTTTAAGTTTACAGACTTTAGAAATATTATAAAAGGTGGAACTGGGTATTAAATGAATTACAATTTATTTTAGTTTCTATTTTTTATTAAACTGTTTTCTAAAATTATAAAAAATATTTTTTTATCTTTCCAGGAATTAATTTTTCTGATTATGTGTTTTAAAAAAGTATCATAGATTAATAAAAAAAATATTTCTACCCTCTAAAATTTTTAAATATAATATGGTGCCTTATGGCATAATAAGTGTATGTTTGAACTGTTTAAACTCTGTCCATTGCCTCTTTCCATCCCCCTTCCCTGCCCTTTACCTTACCTTTTCCCTCTCATTATTCCCTGGTACTTTCAGATGAGAATATAATCCTCATAATTTCACCCAATATTTGAATTCAGTGTCTGGACAGATCTCTCTGTAAAGAAAACGAATTAGTACACCTTTCATAGTAATCTATGGAAAGGCTTATTATTGACAACAACATTAGGTATTAGGAAAGAGGTTTTTCTTCAGTGAAACTCCTTGAAAAAAACAATATCTTAGTTTATTTTATTATTTGTTCCATAGAAGTAACATATCTGGTAATTGTAGTCTGCTTTAGGACATGTATTAAGCCCATTTCTTTGTACTATACAGACTCAGCTCTTAGGATTGCAAAAAAACCTACATGTTTGTGACACATGAAAGGAAGGAAAACAATAGAATATGTCTTTTCTTCCACTATACCCAGCCCCCCACAATTATATATCACTCCACTTTATTAGTTGTTGATGGTTTTTTCAGTTAAGTGATTTCTAGCTTTTAGCTTTCCCCTACTGTGTGGGAAACACAAGAGTTTCCAGGAAAGAAAGAAAAAGGGAAAGGCAGGTGATAGATGATCCCTCTTCCAGTGTCCAGACTGAGATGAACTGCAGCATTTGTCATTCACATAAAAATTTAAAAATAAAAAAAAAAAAAGTTGATGATTTTTTACGAGCCTTCCCAGCCCCTACGTTTTTCAATGAAACTAATGCCATTGTCAGATTCATTGTTTGGACCAGTGGATATTTGTTCAGCCATAAAAATCTGGAGTAAAAGATTGTAGGTTCAATGAAATGACATTTTCCAATTAAATTGCATTTTGCTGGAACTTCCCCAAACTCTGTTATACATTATGGTTATACGTATTATGCTAACTAGAGATTTGCATCCTTTTTTGCATGACAGATTTTTGAATACGTAAGACTTGGAGGAACAAAGCTTTGCAAGGTGAACATTGCAAAGTGCCCAGTGCTTTTTTGTTCTCCCGCTGGCTTTCCTGTAGGCACGGATAATACAGACATTAGTTATTAAATTGGCATTGGGTCTTTCTCTATTTGTCTATCATTTTAAACAGGTTAATTAAAGAACATTTATATGCCAGCTAAATAGAATGTAACTCGAGTCAAAGGAAACTTCAGCACCTATTTTTTAATAAATCCTCCAGAACTTAAACATCTTGATCAATTTCAATAACTGTCTCTTGGAAAGTACAAATATCTGTTTCTTCATTTATTATTTTTTTTGAAAAAAAAAAAAACCCACAGCAAACCCACAGTGGGTTTTTGGTGGTTTTTTTTTGCTTTTTTCAGGGTTTTTTTTAAGGTTACACTTAATTTTCCAAAATTATGTATTACAACTGTAAATAAGCTCAAAAGAAAAAGTTATTTTATACAGTTATCATTCCTAAAGAATAAAAAGGTTAAAAAAAAATCCCCCTGAGATTAAGAATGGAGTAACCACTTATGTAGTTCATGGGCTGACACATGCAAAGGAACCAGTATCGGGTACCTCAATCTACTTTTAGCCTGAGTAAGATAAAGGTAAGCAAAGAAAACATTTCATTCTCAATCACTTACTTTCTTTTAGTATAGATGTGCACACAATTGCAAGTGTATCTTCTATATGCAGTCCTATCAATGACAGAAAACACCAGGTATTGTCAGCATGCAAAAACTTTATTAGCCACAAGTACACAAAACTCTGTCATATGTGTTTGTGCTACTGAAGACTCAAACCCAAAAATGTTAGGTCTCACCTATATGGTTAAGTTACATTGTTGTCTCATTTATGTATGCTCTTAACCAATAGCAAAACAAGACAAGATAGCGTGGCTCAATCTTCTTTCACAACTTCATGCTCGTAGGTAATGCTTTAATTTCAAGATACACATAACTATTTTGAAGCATCAGAAACAAGGGGTGCACTCTAACATTAAGAACAGATCTGGTTTTATATATTTTCTTAGATTTTTCTTTTCCCTTTAATCTGGTAAGATCCCTGAAAATCACTGATAAACCACACATATGGTGTTTCTGTGAAGCTAATACCTAGGATTGGTTTATTCTACTGTATTTCAAAAGACCGCCAGAGAATATTCTAGCATAAAATAACTTGGATCATATGTTACCATTGATTTTTAGTTCTTTATTGTTTTCAGTGGGAAGTTCTCATTAAGCATCCCTGGCATGAAATGGCCACGTACATTAGATTTTTTAGAAGAAACCCTACAGTTGGTAAAAATGATCAAAATAAACATCAAAAACTTTGCTCCATGTTGTGAGTAATCACAATAACAAAGCTATCTATCCTGCATCACAAAATAATTGCAGCATGAAAAAAGAGCATTTTATTCTTTTTTTATTTATTTATTATTATAAACATCACTCCTTAGGAGCTAAAAGTAGACAGATTAAACCATATGAATTGGGATTACTTTCCACAGAACCAAAAAATAAAATCTTCAGAGCCTGATGTTTCTCACTGTAGGAGCCATCTTGTGGAGGGAAATTATTTTCCCTACAGTAGCTTAAAAAGCAGATGTGCTATCCTTGAATTGGAAAAATATTCACAGGATGTAAAAATCACACAGTCTTAATTTAAGTATGTCTCCCTTTCACAGCATTAAAAAAAAAAAAATATTGAGAGATGAGTCAGGATAATGTTTTGGGCTTTTTGTACACCCATTATTGGATGCTCATTCCATAAAGATTTCTGTGCATGATCCTAGATCTACTGGAGGGAGAATTTTAAACTCTGGGGTCAAGAAACATACTTTATTTTTAGGGAAAAAAACATGATGTGTACCTTTTAGAATTTGGATTTGTATGTCCGTTATGTTGTAGAACAAAAAAATCATGCAATATAGTTTATTGCTTTTATCACTGTTCTATTTTCTGAGCAGTTTATAATACTTAAAGGACATACTCATAAGCAGCAAGTTATTTATTATCTGTCCCCATTTCTTACATTATAAAGGGGGTTAAAGTAGGGTACACAAGAAATTTGTGAAAGAGAATGGAGTTAAACTTGAGAAGTTTTCCCACTTCTCATACCATGAGTTTAAACACGGAGCTGTGCTTTTTTGCCATGAGGTATTACAATGTTTATATAATTCCTCATTTTGTTATTCCCTTCTTTAACTCAAAAATTTATTTAATAATACACCTGATCCAGCTGGCAGTTCTGGCTGCAGGACATTATGAGCTCCTTTTCTCTCTCGGCAGTGCTTGGAGGTGCTTCTTTTCTTAGTCAGTCAAGCATCATTGATAGGGAAATCATGTCAGTTCTGGCTGCCTCTGCTCCAGCCTACATTTGATCTGAACATCTTTTCTCTTGATCCTTCACTTTTGCTGCTAAGTGCTTTGCTTTTGCAGTGAGCTTGTTCCAGCCCTGGTTTCTCTTAGCTGTGTTGAGATCTGAGGTTGTTTTTCAGTCTTCATACACTGGAATCCAGTCCCGTGAAAGAGCTGGCCTCATTGTCTCACTTCTGTGCTGTAGAGTTCATTTCTTTAATGATCTGACCATTGTTCCCTTTCAACTCTGCCTTTGCAAACTGAACTGGAACCTCACTGCTGGCTGTCTGAGGAGAGAAAGAAGGGCCTGCTGCTTTTCAATGGAGTTGGGTGAGGATGGCAACTCTGTTACGAAAACAGGTTTCTCTTCCTGAAAGATTATTCTTTAGCTCTCACTTTTATCCTCAACACATTTATCCCAGCTTTCTTGCATTGCGGAGATATGCTTTTGACAGGAAACGTTGCAAAAGAATGGTGAAGCATAGCTGTCTTTGACATCATCTTTCTAAAACAGTCAAAAACTTAATTTTAAACTAGCTTTGTCCCCAGATTTTATTAAATATTTTTTATAGACTTATAAATTAACAAGGTAAAAAGAACATTAACAGTCTTACAATCCACCTGACTTCCTGTGGGACAATGGTATGCAGCACAGGGGAATATGCCAGACTATCTTATTGAAAATTAGCAGCAAAACCAGAATCACTGGAAAGTTTCAGAGAGCTATACAGAAATACCATAAATGACTTACATAATGTTGCAAGGAATAAGTTTTGGATTATTTAAAGCTTTTTGGGAAGTGTTTTGTGCTCAGTTCAACTTTTACTTTCTTTTTCATATTATACCATCAAAGCAAGTCAGTTCCACAGTATCTTCTTTACTCCTTTGGTCTGTCTCTGATACTGAGACAGATATCTCTGATATCGAAGGGTCAACTATAAGAACTCTGACCTTTCCCCAAAGACAAAGTTGCACCATTTCTTCTAGGTTTGCTGACCCAGAAAAATTCTAGAAGAGCAAGTAATATGAACAAAGCATTTAGACCACAGAAAATAGTACAGATCCCAAGACAGAAATGCAATCAAGGACAGAGGCATTAATAAAGAATAAGGAGAGGGAAAATGTTGGGGAAAAAAGGATGTCCAGAACAGTTAAAACCTGCAGACAAATCATTGAGTAGGGAGTTGAGTTAGGGAAGGGATGTCTTTGGAAAGATTTCTTTCCTGCACCCCCCACCCACTGTTTTTCTTTAATGCAGCAAAATTGAATTTATTAACAAAATAACTCTGACCAACAAGGTTTATGCTCCTGAGGTATAGATATAGTATTTAAAAGCTCTTCCTAAAACCTGTAATTTTGCTTCAGAGATAAAAGTGACACTAACGTCTTCAGTTTTGCTGTTAATGTATTCAGGTAGTCTCAGACAGCTTTCTGCCCATTTGACTTACTTCAAGTTACCTTTGATTTTGTTTAAACAGGCAACAAAATCCAGGCATTTCTTACAGATTTAGTTACAGAATATATAATACTTCATCATCCTAAGCAGGCTACTCAGACTAGTTAAAGAATGTTGTTGATTTTTCAGTGTTTGTGCAGCTACAGGAGATCTGACCTAAAACTCATTTAAATGAAAGACTTCTATTGAATCTATGGGCTTTGGGGCATAAACCAGTCAGCCTTTCACTGACTCACTGAAATGCTGTAGTCAAATATATGATTCGTGTTTCCTTCAATGCCTTGGACTTGAATGTGGTTATTCAAGGAGTTAGTAATCACAAGGCCAGTATTTTATAAGCTATGAATTTTATAAGAATGCAGATATATCAACTCAGTACTGTTCTTTCTGAACAAAATGATTTTTTTTAACAGTGCAATTTAGCTTCAAAACAGAAAGGAAATAAAAAATCATAAAAAGACAACATAAAGACTGTCTTAAAACTGCAGTTCAAAACTGGAACATTCAGGTGTAAGCATTCACAATCATTGATATTGGGAAAACAAGACAGATAGATAGGTCTTTAGTTTGCAACCACAGATAACAAAAAAGTTAAAGGGATTTAAATACAGCAGAAGTCTATGGATCAGGTTTTATATTACAAACATATTTATGAGATTACCATTAGCCTTCAACAGAATAATTAGCTACAGTTGTATAAAGTGGCAGCAGGTTTGGTAAATGTGGTTGTAGATTATTTTGAATAAACCATAAAAATAAGGATTAGGAAAAGAAAACAGAAAACAGCAGGATGAAAACCCCAATTGTATAAAAATCTCTCATTCATTTTCAAGAAAGAACAACTGGATAATTTATCTAGTTATCACAGTATGAGGATGAGTACCAGTGAAGAAACAATACCTACTTGCCAATTACTGATTTGTCACTTTCTCTCCCTCCTTTACTAGCGGAAGAGAAAAAACATTAATGCATTTTTTTCTAGTTATTTTTTATTAATATCCTTCTATGCATTCATTAACTAAATTTAGTAAATAATGCAAATATTAATATAAAAACAAGTATTTCCTGCATTTAATTAAGAGCAATATATTTTAGAATATGTATCCTTTTTTCAGTCTGAATCAGTGCTTATCAGGCACCATCAATGACTATTATCATCACAAAGTAGTTACTTAAATAGGTATAATTCAAGAGTTTTCTGTTGTTAAGCTAAATCCTAATTCTGAAAACGTCAGTGGAGTCACACAACGTATGTGATAATAATTGCCCTGAGAATTATTACAAGACTTATGAAGGTCCTTCCTCTACTCCCTACTGGTTTTGTAGAATTTCTGTGGCGTTTCCTTCATAGTTAGAGAATAAAGTTGAGTTACAGCAGCAGATAAGGAGACCTTCAAGTTCTAGACCAGATTTCATTCCTTCCTTGCTAGACAGCTAATGTGAAGAATGATTGCCATCTATAAAGCCTCTAATCTGCCCTACCAAGATAAATAAAATGGGGAGCAATCAAAATTTTCAGGATACCTTTCATACTGGATCGTTCATGATCAAATTACCTGTTTTCACCAGATTAAACTACACTTTAGTGTATTTCTGAAAGGATATTTTAGAAGCATATTTTATAGCCAGGATGCTAAAGACTGGTATTTTACGCTTATATGAAGCAAATCTTTAACCTGATATTTTTTGCCAATCTGAGGAAGGAAATGATGAACCAAGAAATCTGTGTCTGCAATATGTCAGAAGATGACTCCAAGGGAGAGAAGTATTAGTAGAAAAAGACCATTTGCCTTAGATTCTCAGATATGTACAAACAGAATGGCTAGAGAACAATTTCATCCACCAGTGAAGAAACCTGAGTAAAAAAATTCGTCACAATTAGAAGCAGAGATTCTATGAATTGCTTTGTAACCACAGATAAAGTGCAAATGCTCAAGTTGCAACAAAGGGAAATACACTTTGTTGCGCCATCCTACCTTTGGGAAAAAAAAAGGGCTTTTTCATTCTACTCGCCTTGGAAATGTTGCAATTTTTCAACCCTAGCCTTACTTTTATGGGTTGTGTGACAGGATCATTTACAGATATCCCCTTTTTCAAGATTATTAAGGGAAAACTTGGCTTTTTATGTCACTGACATGCAGTTGAGAAACATTTTTATTTCTTGTTTTTAAGCAAATAACATCATTCAAGACCAAATCTATCCTTAGTAAAAGGTGTGTGCTGCTGCATGCCTTTCCTTCCTAAGCACCCAGATTGGTACTATTGGAACTATGCTCTCAAGCCCTTTATAGACTATACATCCAAACTTCCTTCTCAGGAAGGAAAAGGGAGCAAGAGAGAAAAGGGCTGGCACATTCCTCGATCTCGCTTCAAGGAGTCAGGATATAGTTGAGGTATGTATCTGGACCTGAAGACTCAGAAACAGCTAGGTGACCAGTTTAGATTCAGTCCCACAGTCTGGAGGATAGTGATCCGAGCATTGTTAATTACTTAATTCTCAAAAATAGGATAAAAATGTGATTTTTTTTTCATTGTCTATTATATTAATGGACTATAAATGTTCTTTCAATCAATTCTGTGTGCTCAGTAAATCTGGGGATTATAATATAGTTCTCAATTTTTTAATTCAATGGAGAAAAATGCGTAGTTTGAATAAAAGAAGCTGTAAAATTATACACCTACATATATATACACACATTATACATATCAAATGTTATTCCTTTTCTTGCTGTTGAGGAATTGAAGAAGAGAGGGAGGCAGTAACTAGGCAAAGTGCACGTATAAAAATCAAAATATGGGCCTTCCAAGTTCTAAGAATCTAATGCCACCCTGCTGATTATCCCTAAAATGTGAAAGAGCATGCCACTGTCCCAGATGAATTATGACTTGATGTTATCCACAGGAGGTCACTGACGGATGCTGTGACCTTAGACCATCAGTCAGCATGCAGGAATTGTGGTGCTTAGAGAGCCCAGCCATGTGAATTGAATGTGGTAGTTCTCTGATGAAGTTTATATTGTCTGTCTGAAACTCAAGTCAGCATGGAATGTTTTTACTAACTGATCCTAGCTGCATATGGAGGAAAAATCCAAACTGAGAACATCCTCAGGGGTAGCTACTAACCCTTGAACTTGCTTCACTGGCAACCTGCTGTAGCCCTAAAGGCCAGCAGAGTGTGTCTCTGCCACTCTCAGACAACACAAGTCCGAAGTCACTAATCATCACAGGAAGTCATAGGCCATCGTACTGAAGAGAAGGGATCAGAGGAGCTTTGTTACAAGGAGAGTGAGGTCATTTTTAATAGACAGACACCTTTATTATATCATTAGGTATTTTTTTGTTATTTTGAAGAAGGAAGGTTTCTATACAGTAAAAGTAAGCTTAGACTAAAATGGCTAAAATGGATTTATATGAGTAGGTATCTGTCAGTTTTGCTTCATAGTAGGCTATGCAAAGAGTATGAAGGTTAAAGAAGAGGACAGAAAAAATATTAAGAGGGAAATTAATAATTTTATGACTTTTACAGAAGAGCTTGGGCTGTAATGATAGTATGCACTGTGAAATGCGGTACCTACTAAAAGTCATAGTTAATGGTTAAGAGTAGATAATATTTAGCATTTATATAGTGCTCCACAGCTTCAAAGAACTATGCAAACATAAATTAATTAATTCTCATGGGTTTAAGATCTCTATTTAGATAGGTAGATTCCTCTTAGAAACTTCTGTGTAAAACAGATGATTACATCTACTTACAAAATAGGACAAACAACAGCAATATCATCTCTGGCTTTTTTAATTAGTTAAGCACCATTATCCTTCTCCTGATGATGGAAAAGTTGATGTTTAACTATCAGGAAATTTTTGTGAGGCATGTAAATGACTAAGCTGAAATTAAATTTTAGGAATGGCCTGTCTTTTGACTCTTATTTTCTGTCGGCTAAGTCAATCAAAGGAACAATATATGAGAAAGACATATATGAGAAAGACAAACATATTTAAATTAAAAAGTTCACAGTCATGATATTTTTATTCTCATAGTATTTCCAACATAATAGTGTAGTTTGGTAATATTTGTTTGCAGCCTACATCCTGAGTAATTTCGGGGTATAGGAAAAGCACTCATCATAATATGGTCGGATTCTGACCATTGTCAAAGAACAGACCAATTTCACAGCAACTGTTAATTTATCTGTTTGGTGCTTTTTAAAAGATCCTTATTATCTATCTTCTCAGCTTTTCAAATGCAGCTAACTGATAAAGCTGCAATAAAGTCTGGCATGATGCAGAGATGTCCACCAGAGTCTGCAGAGATCCTGTAATAACATTGATCCCACTTAGGAGTTAACTCAGATGCCTGATGATAATTAAAAATGTCAACATCATTAAATATTTCATTTCTCAAATATGAAGGAAGAGGTTGAGTCACATATTTGCATAATTTACATAACAGCCATCTAATTTTGATGATTGAATTGATGACACCTGGGATGTCTAAGTTTCTGGGGTTTTTATCTCTAGCCCATAAAGTCAGATCCAGAGAACTTTTCAGATCCTATCAGTGTATTGAAGCTTCACTATGGGTATTCAAATCCCAAAATCTGAGAGAACACAAACAATCTTATCATGTGATTATTCACATAATTTGTTTAAAGTGTGATGGCAGATGATACGGATAGAATGCAGAGAGCTTTTCTCCCATTATTGTTCTCACCTGCCTCCTGCTAGGAAGATAAATGGCAATGTTGCCAGTCAAAAATATTTTAATACTAAATTCTCTCTCTCAAATGGGACTAAATGGTATTAGAGCATTGCATCAATTATCTTATTTCTATCTAGCTTTTAAGAAGAGTAAATTAGGTTTTCAAAAAGGAACTACTCAGTACAATTAATAGTGCAACCAGGTAACTTCCTGTTTTACTTTATTGTATCACTAATTTGACAAAAACGGTCCCATTAGTAAACCAGAAATAACCAGGAAGTAGAGTCAAGAAAACTCTTCATGGTGTGGTTAACTCCATTTTGAACCTTTTGCCACATAATTTAAAATTCTAAATCTTACAAGGTTGCCATTATAAATGCATTTCTGGTTTTAGCAGCTGTGATTTTGGGTCTGTTTAGGTTTTTTTCCCAATTTATTTTTGCATTAATATTATAATATAGAGACCTGGAGTTTTTGTTATTAGGTGCAAAATTGCTTTGCTACAGTAGCTGTAAAAAAATTAAACATCAAAATGGCCTAGGATAAAATCTTGACTCATGGGAAATTCAGCTGTCATGGGACAAGAGGTGAGGTCTTCTCATGAATTACTAAATAGCTTAAATAGTAGGATTAAGTGATCAGCTTCAACAAAAGTAGAGGTTTAATAGTGGAATCCCTCAGGGAGCTCTGCTGGGATATCTACAGCTCAACATAAATGATCTAGAAAAGGAAGTGAATAATGAGGTGACTAAGTATTCTGATGATAAAAAATTCTTCAAAATATCAATGATGAAAACTGACTGCTAAGACCTGAGACAAATTTCAGGGTACCAATCCACTACAGGATAAGGAGAAAATGAACATTACTGTTGATAAATATACAGTAATGTACACGGGGGAAAAATCCTCATCATTAGCAATACACAGTACTGGTCACTAACCAAGCTGTTATCATTCAGAAGAGATATTCAATTGTCATTGTCCATAATCCTATGAAAGGATTACTACCACAGTACTCAGTGACAGTCAAATGCAAAGTAGAATGATAAGAAAAAAACAGCTAAGAAAAGGAACAGAGAGTAAAAAAGATCATCATCATGGCATTATGTATAGACATAGCATAATCATAACCTGAATTACCAATTCATGCCAACCAATCTCCTCAACTAAAAAACAAGACTGCTAAGAAGAGGGGGGTGGGTGTTCTAAAGAGAAACAGACATATGGGTTGCTTTCAATAGTAAACAGACCCTGACACATTGACATGGCAAAGTGAAGTCTTAGGCATGTAAAATCATGAACAGAGAATTTATGTATTTTTAAGACAGAATGAAGAAACATGAAGTTAGTAGACAGAAGCGTTAAAACAAAAGTACATATTTTTTCAGCACAATGAATATCTTGTGGAGTTAGAGATCATTGCCATATAATGCTTTGGTTTTGAAATCAGACTAGTCTGCATCATGGAAAAGAGATCCTGACAGGCTACACTTACAATGCTAAATTACAGCCTCTGGCTCACCCACAAGATGAGGAAAGGCAGAAAAAAAACCCAGAGATGTGCCACTCAGTCCTTTCTCGTATGTCAGAAGCAGAAATATTGACTATACAAAAGTTTTAGTCAAAGTGTTTTTATGATCTTTGGTAGTTTATTTCTCATTATAGCAATTCTGCTTCTCATCTGTGAAATGGGGCTAAAAATACATACCACTCCATACCTTGGAAGCACATTATGATTTGAGATTTTCTGTAATGTCCTTAAAGATGCTTTAGGTACACAGGTTGCAGGGTCTAGTTTTGATTGCAAAAATACTCTGACATTTGCTTGTGATTAAATGATTTTAAATATCTTCTAAATAATGTGAAGACAGTTTCATCTAGTTATAATGACTCTAAGGAGGAATGACATTGGGTAGAAATTACATTGGCATGTTCATTCAACACTTCATCCACTTGCATTTAGTGAGGAGAGGGCTGTTCATGTTCTCTTTGGGCCAGCCTCTAGCTACATATGCAGAAATCTATAAAATCCCAATTCAACTCCATTTTAATAAAAATAAATGGCTAACATTCTGCTATTCCCAGAGAAAAGAAACTCAAATAATTTTCTAACTCCTGTTTCCCTGAATTTAGCAGAGATGTACAGACCCTTATCACACTATCTCTTTGCTGCTGGAGCACCTGTAGCATTTTCCACTGCCCCTTTTTGCAGCACTTGCTCAAATGCTAAGTCTGTCTTGAGTGCTCTTTTCTGACTCACCTGCTAATGAAGGAGGTGGAGAAAGATGCCATAGTGTGCATTACTTTTCATGCAAGAACCACTTTCAAGTGAGTGGTGCCTTGACCTATGAAAGTAAGATGTCCACATTGCCTGTAAAAAGTGATTGCTGCTAACTTGCTCATGTGTATTCATCTTTGTTAAACATTCTGCTTGTTCTGGAATTTACTGTCTTAGCAGCTTGAAGGCCATTGAACAAAGAGTTTTCCTAATACATCATAATTACACAAACACCTGTGCAGAGCAACATTGTACTGAGTAACTCAAATTTTTTTCAGGGGTTCAGTAATGCTCAACAGTCGTCAGCTGTGATTTGATAGTCTAATGGCAGAGCATAGGGTACAATAAAGTACAGATGGGAATTCCAGATCAAAGACTTTTCTTTAAAAGTGCCCAGATATACTTGTAGAACATTATTGATTTCTATATAGTTGTACAACATGCTTTGCAACATAAAACTGTTTCTCTTCACTGTAATGACAAAAGAAGAACTACACAGAGGGTCTTTTCACTTCAGAGTGAAGGTATTCACAGAAGGTATTCACTTCAGAACAGATTATATAAAAGCATAATGGATTATGTGTCTGACTTGATACATAAATGCTGCCTTACACAGTACTGTATACATGGTGTCTTTTTAGAGATTTCATTTCCTTTCCCAGATTGCTCAGATGGCTTTTGGAACCAGTAAAATCTTGCTTGAAGTCATACATCCAAATCCCAAAGCTATTCTTTATTAAAAAGTTCCTATTAGTACATTCGTTTGTGAAGTCATCTTTGGAACTATAAATATCCAACACTAGATTTGAAAGGTCATCGCAGTGATTTTTCAGAATGTCTTGAATGATCCATTCTGTCATCAGCCACCAAATGCAGTTGATTTTTAGATGGGCAGTAACTCACTCTGCACATCTGAATTTCTTTCTAAAACTTGCTAGGATATTCAACAGCTTAACATACTGGTATATTCTCTTTTATTTTTCTCACATCAGTGTTATCTGGTATAATCAGCACAGTCAATTCAAACACTTGTAAAGATACTAACAAGGGAGATCTTTCTCTTCATCCACTGCATCTTCCTTTTTCTTAAGTGTGGTTCAAACTCCCTGAAAATCTAAGTCTACTAATGAGTTTATATTATATTATGGATTATTCAAAGAAATGGATCTTTCAATTTAACATCAATGTCATTTTTTTTCAGAACAATGTTATTACTGGAAGTCAGAACCTTTAAATTTTTATAACATTAAAGCAACTAAAATCTAGTGTATTTACACTGGACCTGGACCTGGAGTGAAATTGGAGAGATACCACAACAAAAGTTATATTTCTATATTTGATTATGTTAATATTTGTGTGAGAATATCAATAAGAGAAATTGTAAGAATGGTCAAAGAAGTCAGACCGTCCTGCCCCCTGAATTCTCTATTCAGCAGAGGCCAGAACTGGATTCCTCCAGAACAAAAGCCCAAAAATTGAGGAATACTTTTCCAGGATACTCCTACAGCCTCCAACACCACATAGGATTCCTAATGCCAAGGTGATCCCTTTGTTCCTGGGAGCTTTCATTTAATTTTTCTCCCCTAGATTTGTCCAGTTTCTTTTTGAATTCATGTAAACATTTAGCAATCACTTTTAGAAAAATATGTGTAATTACAAAGACTAGAGGTTTGGGCTTAATTTTCTCTGTCTTGGTTTTTAATCTGTTTAGTAAACAATCTGCCAACTACAAAGCATGGGGGTAGAGAATATCATTACAAAACCCCAAACTGTTAAACCATGAGCCTGACAAGGGATTAATTCCTTTAAAAATTGCCTAAGGCTTGCAGAGGATTTTAACAGTTGGGAATTAAAGAATGATGGAGTGGTAGCAGCTTGTCCATGATCTACTTTGCCCCAGGAAGTGGCTTGCGCAGAACAAACAGCAGTGAGGGAAGGGTGATACTAAGCTAAATCAAAAGAGGTTTTTTCCTTAAAAAGTTTCATAAAGTTTTCTTCTAGAGCTTCAGATCTCACAGAAGGTCTACCATTTAGTTGAAGTCACTAAAATATAACCAAAATATTTCTCTCATATACTCACTGTACTTAATATATACAGGTATTGTTCATACACATGGAAGAAATGTTGTTCTCTTTGTCCTCTGTGTTTTCATAATTCATGTTGGTTTTAGTTTTCTCATGCATTCTGTTTTAGATAACTATATAGGTAAAAACCCACTATAATATCTTTCATAATTTTCAAAAACATGTTCTGAAAACTTAAAATTTGATCAATAGAGCTGCTTAAAAAAGTAAAAATATTTATAAAAAGTTACTAAGGTATAACATTTTTCCTTGGTCACTACATATTTCCCACTTTTTCCTGGTTTAATTTGTTTGCACATAGTACATTTCACATTTTTTCCTCTGTGTGTATACACATACAGTCTCTCAGACGTAAAGTCTGAGATAAACAACATCACAGTTGTACCCAACAAGAAGACTAAGCAATACTCAATAATAGAATTTGTTTTATAATTTTTGAATAGGTAACTATGAGAACAAGAGTTTATGTTTTAAAATGTAGATTTGCAAAGCATAGAATTACCATACACTAGAAATTTTATGGCATTGACCTACAAATTATACTCTTTAAAAATTAATGTAACAGTTTGAAAATTTATCTGACATTTAATTTTTTTGAAACATGGGGGTTTTAACCTGTTTTAATCTTCTACTAGCTACTTAGCAGTGTTTACTTGTTATCTCTGAGGCAAAATAAGATTTTCTAGTGACTGTTACAAAACTTCCTTTTAGTTGTGCATTCTCAAAGTACTCTTTGAGTATAAATTTCAAAGCACTCAGACAATGCTTTTTACATTAATAAATACACACATACACATTTACATGTGTACTTGGAAGTATTGATTAATTTGAGATATGATCAAGTTTTGGAATAATTTCTTTACTAACTTTTCACTACAAGTTCAAGTGAGAAGTTCTTTATTTCTTAATATTCCATGTTCTTTCTTCTTCAAAATCAACTTTAAAACCTAACTCAGTTGCTTAGACACATTATAATGCTTTTTTTTTTTAAAAAAAAAAATTAATTTCTGTCTGTAGCTACTGAGTTTTTGTAAGAGTTCAGGTTCCATATAATCTTATGGTCAGTTTTCTATACATACCTCTCGAAATATAGTTTTAGTCATCTTAGGCTGGCTGACTTAAGATGGCTGGCCATCTCTTCCTGCCATAGTATATAGCCTGTCTTGGCTATCTTATACAAGTGCATATTCCAAAATATTTGAATAAAATCATAAGATGATTACACTTGGCAGAAATCAATAGGAATTTTACACTCTCACATCTCTACAGTTTTATATATACATATATAACTAAAGATCTTTCATTCTTCTTGGACACTCATATCCTAAAGTTAGTTTCTAAGAATCATTTAAATGAATGAACATAATTTGATTCCTTGCTTAATTTTTCTTCAATTTATGAGTTACCATCACATTGAAAATACATTTTTATTCTGGTATTATTTCAATTTAGATATTCCCTTTCCAGTTTCACAGTACTCTGTACTAAGGTGCCTCCACATGTGAACTCCCACTTGCATTACTGTATCTTTTTTCTTGTCAATTCCAAATTCTTTGAACATACCTCCACTTACAGATTTGTTCTTCCTCTCATGTTGCTACTATGTAACTATCAAACCAGATAAGTGACAAAGCTTGAAGAACTTGGACATGGTGCAAAAGACTTACTAAAAAGTAATTAATCCAGAATCACAGAATGATATGGGGATGGAAGGGACCTCTGGAGGTCATCTAGTCCAACCTCCCCTTGCCAAAGAAGGTCCACCTAGAGCAGGTTGCATGGGGAACATATCCAGGTGGGTTTTAAATGTCTCCAGAGAAGGAGACTCCACCATCTCTCTGGGCAGCCTCTGCCAGGGCTTTGCCACCCTCACAGGAAAGAGGTTCTTCCTCATGTTTAGGTGGAACTTCTACTCCAGTTTGTGCCCATCTCTTCTTGTCTTGTCCCTGGGCAGCACTGAGAAAAGACCAGCCCCATCCTCCTGACATCCTCCCTTTAAGTATTTGTAAGCATTGATGAGATTCCCCCTCAGCCTTCTCTTCTCCAACTAAAAAGACTCAAGTTCTTTCCTCATCAGAGCGATGCTCCAGGCCCCTCATCGTCTTTGTAATCCTCTGCTGTACCCTCTCCAGCAGTTCTTTCTTGAACTGGGGAGCCCAGAACTGGAAAAGTCCTCAAAGCTGTGAAGCCCAGGGTCTATAAAGGGTGAAATTCAAACACACTTCTGAAGGCTTTCCTCCTCTTTCCCAGTACTGCTGCTTCTCTTTTCTCAGGGATACATCCTCCCTGGTCTAGTTTTATTACCCAGCTCCTGGAGAATGGAAAACTTTGCCTCCTGCCTCTATCCCCCTCCTTTGCATTTAATTTCTGATCTGGGAATTTTTCTTTTACTTCTCTTGCTCTAATTTCTGGTCTCTTGTGTTGCTCCTATTTTAGCCTTGGCTTTCCTTGCTTGGGGGATTCCTTTCTCAGCCGTACAGATTTGTGCCTCTGCTGATACAAAGCACAGCCGAGGTTGTAAGGATGTACCAAGTACACTACAGATAAAATGGAGTCATGTAAAATTCAGCTGCATCAAATTAGTCTTGCTGGTGGGAGGATAATTCCTATTAATCACATCTATTACAGTAATACCTCAGGATAAGCTCAAGATGGGTAGAGCAGTGAATAGCACAAAATGAGGGAAACTCCCAGCCACAATCTGAAAAGAGAACCACGGTAGGAAATTATATATAATATGTTGGGTGGGCAATACCACCATTGGTAACTCAATTTTTTAGGGTAGAAGGCACTTGACTGGGGTGTATTATGTAGAGGAAGAAAAGCTAAATAGAAAGAAAACTGGAAGGAAACAAGAATCTGAGGATAGACGTTGGCACCAGGATGAAGTGGAGGGAAATACTAGCAATGGAGAGCAGAATCTGCTGCAATATAGAAATTGTTATTTTTTCTTAATAAATAGTACATATTCTGGCTTGTGGCAAAATGAAAATTTTGAGGTGAGAAGTGGAAATGCTGAGTTAATTGCATTTCTATAAAAAATGAAATTTGAATATAACTTTTTTGTCTTTTGTTGTTGTTGTTGTTCAGTCTGAAATATTGTATGCTGTCTGGTAGAAAAATATATAGTTATTTATGAGTTACAAAATAAATTTTCTAAAGTGGGCATCTTCTGCCTTTTTGTGGGTCGGTATTTAAATCTACTCTGCTATTTCAGAAACTACCTCTGTGAAATTTCACCTTCCTACTTCGGACACATTTCCCCATATTTTCCACTGGTGAAATGAGGCTTGGTGGCCCCTTGTTCCTGCTCTCACCTTGTGCTGAGCTGTTTTGGGGAGCTGAAAAGGCAGAAAAAGTCTGCATTTTGGTTAATATTAGGGTTGGTTTTTCTGACCCTCCAAGCCAGGTCCCTGAAGATCTGATGGGAGAAGCAGCCTTTTTTCTCATGTTTTTCATCAAGGACATCTGGGCTACTACAAATAATTACATATAGATAAGATATCTAGATGATTTGATCTATGCTGCCTTTTTTTTTCTTGCGTGCATCTGATTCAGAGACAAGTGATGGGCCCCGAGATATCAGAGAGCATCACCCAGGTCCTGCTTCCCTGGGACACCAGCAGCTCTGGGGATCTGGAGCAAAACCTCCTGCAGACCAGCAACATATGCTGCTGGAGCTTTGGACTGGGCTTCTCTCTAATAATTGTGCAATCTTGGTAATTATACACACACAAAAAAGTTAATTACTTAATCACGTGTAACAAGGACTCTTCAGTTACTGAGCGAGGCACATGCTCAGCACGATTATTCAAAGGCATGTAATCTACTTCCCTTTGTATTGAATATTTCATTAGTTACTATTCACATCTTCCAGAGGTGCTTTGCAATGGTTCAGTGATTGGATTTACTCTCATTTCTTCTTGGCTTGTTCAAATGTTGTTGCTACAAATATTCCTCTGTGTTTTATCCCTTTAACAAGGAGGTCTTTCCAACCTTCCAGTTGCCAAAGAGAACTCACCACAATGTGAACTTCGGAAGCATGAGGAAATTTTAGGTTCCTGCTTTGCCTTTGAGGTCCTTTGGGTGGATCCCCATGTTCTTGTCCTCTGTACAGCCCTTGGCACTGTTGGTTTTTTGGCCATCACAAGGTGCCTTAGCAGTGGTACAAATGGATAACAAACAGCAGTAGTAGCAAGGATCTCTGCAAGTGAGGGAGATTGGGTCTCCTAAAACATACATACATTAATTTTAAAGTTGGTCCAGCCATGGCTGGAATGACTCCTGATTTACTCCTGTGCAGAACAGGAAGAGCACTTACATATGAGGAGGAGGACAAGGTGTATCATGGACTTGAATTTTCACTGTCAAATAATTAAATGACTTCTCCAAACCCAAGGCAGTTCCCTTCTGAACTAGACCCAGCAAACCAGACCCTCTGGTTTTGGAGGGCTTTGGGCCATGGCCTCTCCCCACCTCTGAAGTAGCTGCCTTGTATAATAAATTTGGGAAGGAAGAACAGCCTCCTGCTTCAAGTTAGCCCTTGTAGAATGTAAAGCACATCCCATCTCTAAGTGTTGCAATACTTCAGCCTAAACCTAGAAGTATTTATTGGAGTGTGCTGGGCCAGTGCCTTTCTGGAACTGCAGTATTTTGTGCACTTAGCCATTTCTAGGGGACATGCTATAGGGCTGGACTTCATCTCCCATCAAGGGCTGCATGTATCTCATGGACATAGGGAGCCCAGCCCAGAAAAGATGGATGTACAGAACAACCAGACCTGCTAATCCCATGAACCACCTAAATTTCTCCTACAATGTTTCCAGTTCATACTTTACAATTTTCTAGTGAAAAATTTTTGGAAAATGCCAATTTTTTGAAAATACCGATTCACCAACAAGTTTTGGTGTCTTGTCCAGCATTTACCCTAAATGGCAAATTGAACAAATTGAATGTTAACAGCCTGGGAAGAAGGTCTGAGATGTTCTTGGCTACAGCACAATGATGACGAGGGGACCTGCCAGATGTTGCGCAAGGAGTGCTTCACCTGGCGACATCCAAATGTGAGTTCCTGACAGCAGTTAACAATTTATGGTGCATTAAATCTTCCAAGGATTTTTGAAAAGAGCTGCTGATCCTGTCAACTAGACTTCTGGGATAATCTCTGAAACCCAGTATGATACTTCCATGAGTTATGGATGTGAATCTGATCTTTCTGTTGCCCATGTGAACTAGTGAGATGGTTGAAACCAAGTGACGTTTCCCAGCTATGAATAAAGGGAGAATTGGACCCATTTTAATTTCTCTGATTTTACTGAGTATAAATCAAGGCACAGACATGCTAGCTGCATGACACAGATCATGGTGACAGCAACATCTCAGTGCTTGAGAGACAAGAGAAACTGTCATTCGACTCTGATCATCAGCTTTATTGTATGCCAGCCAGACAATACACATTTCATGCAGACTACACGTTTGCTCCAGCCGCCGCTTGGAAGAAAGTGCTCGACCTCACGTGCGCTGGTCCTGTACTAAGGTACTTGGTTCTTGGTCTGTAGCACCAGTGGTTTTCTCAGGCGTCCTGGAAGCAGAGAAGAAGCATCATTGCAAAGCTGCCAGAGGAATTGGTTGCTGCACAAAACCCAAAACGCCACCCCCAAGTGGGAATTTGCCCCCCGTGACAAGTGGCTCTGCGGAGGGCTCCCCAAGCAGCCCACACATGTTGGTATGGACCAAACCACCTCAGGCTGGTTGGTGAGCCTAGTCCTGGTCCAAAACCCATGGATGTCCGCAAAATTAGGAGTGCTGGAGCTCTTGGTTTTTTGACAAGCCCCTGGGGTGCAACTGGGACCAGGATCAGGCCCACCCACCAGCTATGAAAAAATGATTGCCAATTGATTATAACCTGCATCGAACGAGCACCTCGATGTAAAATTGTCTCACGAAGAAGCAGTTTGTTTCCCTCAAGATGGATGGTGAAAGGCCTATAAAGCAGGGGAGCTGAGCTCTCATGCTGCTTGGGAAGCACACAGTGCCTGTTAAAACAACCAGCAAGGCCAGCTAACGCATGCCAACCCCCATGTGAGAGCAAATCTTCTCCTCAGTGCCCCCAGGAGACACCAGGAAGTGATGGTGACACCAAGGCATTGGATGCCTGTTAGGATCAGCTCTGGGACCAGCTCTGTACCTGGAACAATCATAGATGGGAGCATAAGAGAACAAAGCCTGGGAGGCAGGGTAGATGCTACCAGAAGCTCTGGACAGGTGCTGGAGGGAAGGTCAGGTCTTGTTGAAGTGCGGAGCGAGAGATGGGGAAGGGAAGACCTGTAGGGAATGAGGGAATCAATCTTCATTAGGAGAGAAGGAGGATCTCCAGGGATGAGGAGAGATGTGTGATGGATGGGCAGGGATCTGTGAGGCTGCATAAAGCAGATGGAGAGGCAGGAGAAAACTGCTCAGCTTTAGAACAGGCACCTTTGCACAGCGGTTGCATTAAGGGACTGTGGAGATCCCCCCTTGACCATCAGCCAGATGTTGTCTTTGTGTAGGGAATGGTTCCAGCCTGCAGGCTGAAGGAGGGAAGAAGATGGTGACACCATAGCCAGGAGAATAGGTGCTAGTTACCATCTCCTTGGCCAATGAAACCAGTCTAACCCAGACGTGTGAGTCTAACCACCCCTGCATGAGAGGCTCATGAGGCAGGACCATGTGGAGAACCCTGGCAGGGCAGCTCTTGCTCAAATACTCACCCCCTTCCTGCTTTTTGTGCTTACAGTGAAGAGATATTTGGTGCCAGAAGCTGCTGGCAGAGGTCAGGAAGGCCTTTCCCCTGTGTCCCCCATGTAGGAAAACTGCTGAGTCCTTCCAGCCTACCAGTTTTTATGGGAATAAGGTGAGTCCAGCATTGTAAATCAAGAGATTAGGGGAAAATGCAAGGTGGGTCCTCTTTGGAAAGTTGCCCCACTGTCAGGACAGACCAGGGCCGTACTGCTGATGCACAGACATCTGCTAGAACAGAACCCATTGCCTGGTCTCTGGAGAAATCTGGAGATGCCTGCACATCCTTGCCAGTGGAGAGCATGTCCAAAGGCACTTGCATGTGCAAACTAGGCAGGATGAAGTAGATAGCAGCTTCTCCAGAGGCCAAACCATCCCCTGTAACTATGTCTTCACATCTGATCTAGAAAGGGAGGATGTGGTAATTATGGGGCCTGAGCTCAGGTCTTCCTGGGCCAGTGCATCTGTGATGATACAGGTTGTAGGTGGGTCAATGACAGACTATTCCCACCTCTTCCTTGGTGTCCAGCCCTGCTCTTGCTGCTGCCCTGCATTTCAGAACAGGGTGTGAAAGCCAAAAATCATCTCTCCCTGGAGCAACATAAACTATTTGAAATCTCTCTCCATCAACACTTCCTTTAGAACCTGCTAGAATCACCAGGAGAATTCACCCTTCTCAGAAGCCTTGGTGTGGTACCTCTCTGTTGAGGCAGTCAAGAAAGCTTTTCTCATGAGTGTGTGCATCCTTCAGCAAGACCCAGCCTCCTGGAGGACGGAGGCTGTGTCCCACCCCCATCCCCTGTCTTTCTTTTTGTTTGCATCAAATACAGATAATTGTGTGATTGATTGTCCTTCTCACTAAAGCTCATTCTAAACCTGTTTTAAACTGGAAGGAGTGTGAGGGGGAGGTAATGGCATTATTTTTCCCTGGGAATTGGTATCCAGGGACAACACAGCATTGCACAGCCTCTCACCAGGAGAAGAAAAGCCCTGGCTGCTGTCTGCAGCACTGTGCTGCCCTCCGCACAGTGAGGTCTGGTGCTGGGTATCAACCTTGGGAAGAATGAGCTGGGAGGGTTCAAATTGGAGGGTTGTAAGGAAAGTCTGAAACATAACAAGTGCTAACATAAAACCAGCAACATTTACAAATGATATTTGTCTTAGCTGAGTGAGGAAAGACCTTGGAGATCTTTGCCCTCAGGAGGGCTGACTGGTTAAGTGTTGGGTTAATTATGTGATGTGACAAGATGAGGAATGAAGAGGAGATGAACTGGAGGTGATAGATCATTATTTGGGGTGCGTCTGAGAAAGAGACGCAGAAAGAGTATGAAATTCAACAGAGGTTTGTTTCCTAGAGGCAGCACACAGTGTCTGGAAATAACCAATGGATGACCACCATAACCACACATAGCACAGTCTCCTCTTCACTGGTCCTGGTGTAACAAAAGGGAGCTGCGACCTTGTGACTTGAGGTCTAAACTTGTCTCTGATGATGATGGGCTCCAGCAATATTATCCCATTCTTCACAGATTTGGAGGACCTTCTCACAGATCATCCTTGTTTCTCTGTGGATTCAGGTCTTGATCTTTTGGTGGCCACATATCAAAAAGAGCTGATGACATTTATCGTCTTCTGCAAAATTATCTTCGTTCAAGGCTGTTAAACTACCTGGGAGCTGCTATGAGTCCATATAGACAGACCCAACTCCAGGCACACAGAAAACAAAAAGCTGCCTTCAAGAGCAACTAGAAGCAGCAGGAATCCTCTGTCAGTGGCTCAGAAACACCAAAATAGCCCCAGGCACATATAGGTGTGAAGAAGGTGCCTAAGGGCCATTTTTAAAAAAGACCCATGAGGAATTTGTCCTTTCTTTCCCAGAGAATTCAGATGAGGAGATGACTCTTCTCTGTGGAGGAATTAACCTTTTGGCTAGAGCCCTCACCCAGGAAGACATTGGCAGGTTCATGTTCCTCAGAAGGTACAAACTCATCAGCTCCTGGGCAAATGCAATTAACAATTAGGTTGTAGGATTTGGTGAGTCACTTCTCTCTTCTGAATGCTTTATTGCCCTTTGTGCACCGAAGTTTGCTATCCATGATGACAGTGACAAAAATCCAAGTCCTCTTTTGTCCCCCAAAATGGCCTTAACATTATATTTAATAACTGGTCTCAGTTACATGCCTTGGAAAAGGCAACAGCATCGAATAGTGGGGCCAACACTGTAAGTTACATCAGGGAAATGAAGAATTTCAGCAAGCAGAGGGGTTTCTATGGCTTGCATAGCTTGGGTGGGCACTGGAAATGCACACCAGTTTGGAGCCAGCAAGGGCTGTTGGAGAAGAAAGTATCTAGTTGTGAAGTCTGACCTGATGTAGGTGTGAGGTGAGCAATAAGGAGCTCAGCACTTCGGAGTTTAAGCAACTGCCCATCTCCAAAGCAGCAGATACACAAGCATTTACAAAGCTCTGCTGACAATTCAGATGTTAGAAGACTTCACTGTACCTCCAAGCTCAGCTAGGCACCTCAGTGGCATCCAGGAATTGTCCTAAATACTATCCAATCCCTAAAACTATGAAGTTGAGATTTTTGGCTGCCATTTTGGATTGTTCTAGAGTTTTTTCACTCTTGGAGTCTAGAGTGTGGAGGAGGAGGTGGCAGCACTGTGAAAGCAAGACAGGTGGGAGCAGGTCATGGTGACATATGGGAAAGGATGCAGGGCCAAACTTACACCAAGGGATCCTCTTTCCCACTGCCTCTTTCCAGTATCTACACTGAAATGCTTAGAGCCTGGAGATGTCAAGCACTACCCAGATGCAGGTCTCACTTTTCCTAGACAAAACCTCCAGGCTCCTCACTGAGGAGGACTGGATCTCCCTACAAGTTTCGTCTTGCACAGTGCCACTGAAGGAAGCCCAGGGACCAAGCACTGCTTGATCCTTCCACCCATGTCCACAAAACAGATTCAGTTTGGCATTGAGTTAGGTCTTCGGACCTAACTCCTGCAGACGGCCATCAGACTGGCCACACTGTGAGCTCAGCTCCTCACTCAGCATGCTAAGGAGTCTCCTTTGCTTTCTGTCAGGGTGGTGTCACACTACCTGCAGTGAGGTCACAGTAAGAGAAGAGGAACCGAATTGCTCCTGCATCTTTCCATGGGTGTGTGTAGCAGCTGGGAAGAAGCACCATCTCCATATGCACAGATAACTCCAGCCAGCACAGACCAAAATAGCATACTCAGGCAATAAATTAGGACAAGGAGGGAGCAAGGAGCCACCTGGGGCTTAGTTACAATTAGGTCCTCGCTGTACTCACAGGTTCAAAGGATCATGGGCAGGTCTAGTCCTAGCCTGGGGTGGAGGAAGAAGATGTTCAGGGTACCTTCTGAAAAACAAGAAGCCTCCTGGGCATCCAGCTCTGAAACATGTCCTTCTTCTTCTTCCCCTGAGAGGTGCACCTGCTTGGATTTCCACTGACACACTTCTGCCCATGGTTTTCTGTATTGCCCTGGGAAATGCAGTTCCTTTAACATCAGCTGCGTCTGCTCTGGGTTACAAGATTTCTCTTTCCATTCTCCTCATTTGCTGCATTTGTTGAGCCACCTGCCAGCCCAGGATATCTCTGCAGGAAGCTGGAGAAAGGCCAAACTCTTTATCAGATGCACCAGAATTGCAAAGGACAGAAGGTCATGCAGGCTCCTACACAGACAACAAAGCTTGTCTCTGTGGCTGTGAAAACCAAAAGGTATGGGGGAACAAAAGCACGAGAAGAGTCACCCCAAACGACTACGGATTGAGCTGTGGCAGCAAGACCAACTGCTGGACTGGCCACAAAGACAGACACAGACACATCTACTGAAGCCACACCAAGAAACGAGAGAGAGAAAGGGCAGTCGGTAGGTGAGGTATTGTTTATTCCAAGCAGTGAGCGTCATCACACAGTACAGGCAAATAAAAAGGTTTACAGTCCAAGAGAGACAGACACAAGACAGTAACTTGGGGAGAATGGGAAGGAGAACATCCCTGATAGAGCTGGGCATTTAAGATGATGTAGAGGGGAAAGATGCTGGAGGGGGAAAGGTGGGAGAAAGCCCAGGGTTGGAGAAGCAACTGAGGGACAGACATGGAGAGGCTGGCAGGGAAGATGTAGGCAAAATGATTTTGAAGGCAAGAAGGAAGAACAGCGAAGGCAACAGAAAGATGGGGTGGTGAGGGTACTGAAGACTGCATGGGAAGAAGCCAACAGGGACAGAGACATCCGACCAGCAATGACACCTGAGGAGAGGGGAGGGAACAGGAGCAAGGGCATCCAGTGCCCTGAAACCCCAAAGCACTATTTCATCAAATTAAAGGTGCCTTGGTGGCTTGTAGCCCTGCTGATAAATCTCTTGGCTCCAAACAAAGTGGCCACAACTGAACTGGTCTTCAGCTGGGTACTAAATCCTCAACACGGCCAAGGAGCAGGTCATAGAGTCATAGAATGATTAATTGGAAAGGATCGTAAAGATCATCTAGTTCCAATGCCCTGCCATGGCCAGAGACACCTCTAACTAGACCAGGTAGTCCAATGACTCTTGGGATTTCTCTACCTTGACCATTGGGCACTGGCACTATCAAGTGCTCCTGGAAGCTGTTTAACTGATGAGGACAGCCCCATCTGTCACAGCCATTGTGTGGCAAGATCCCCTCCATCATGTGTCATGCAGGGTGCTCCTCACACTCTGCTTTGATCCAGCTCTCCAGACCTCTATCAGAGCCAGACAGGGCACAGAAGTCTCTGGTTCTCCCAAAGATGGGAGGGCCCATCTTTGCTTGGGACTTTGAGGTTGCTTCATGTGTTAGGCTAGGTTGGGGTGGGAGGTGGACAGATGGACAACAAAAGGGGGGGTTCAGAAATGTCTGGCCCTTTCCATGTCTCACACTGTTGAATGGTTATTATTCCTTGTTGCTCCCACATATTGTTAAGATCTGTCACTACTCCTCATCCATCATTTTTCTGCCGGCTGGTCCTTGACATTGGTTTCTGTGGGGCAGAATTCCTGCAGGGAAAGCTGGCGTTTTAGAAAGCATAAAGATGCCTTCAATCCATTAGCTGGCTTTTCTTTTATCCTTGGGCTCACATTTCCTCCACGTCAGTCATGATTAGACAGCTGCTTCCAAGGCACCCTGCAATAGAAATTAAGACTGTTTACAAGCAATCCAGAGTTCATGGCAAACCACCAGTCCTAAATTTCTCAGAGCTGTATTACCCCTCATTGCAGGTAACCCTCTAAGCTTGTGAGTAGACCCAGTGGCATTAGTGGAATTGCTCCCAACACAAGAAGGCCACATGAATAAGGGCAAGTGGAAGTGGGCTGTCAAATCCGCAATTGGATCAAACTTACCATGACACTGCTGGAAACGGAAAGCTGAAGCCCATGTCTGAACATCACAATATTGTCCAAGTGTGCAAGAGATTCTGCTCTTAATGCCGAACATTGCCATGACATCACATTCATACCAGGGGATTTCTTCTTCCTTTACAGCTCCTCTTCTTTATTTGGTGTTGCTGTTGCTGTTGGGGATGGTGTTTGTCCGTTGAATGTTGGGAAGTACCAGCTATGACAGAGACATCTTCTGAAAAAGGCCCTTTCTCTCCTACACCAGCACATCTCTAAATAAACCCTAAATCCAAAGGATTTGCGACATAAGAACTGACATGTCAGCTGATGAAATATCTGTACTCATCCTTTGCTTTACCAGTCAGGGATGAAGTAATGATAACTGAGGTTTTCAAAGGAAGCACAGAGACTGGGAAGTGGCAAAACCAGTAAATCTCATCCCTGTGCCCAAGGCACTTAAGTCTGATGCAGGGAATAGGAGGCAGGGATGGAGAGCATTGGGCAGGAATCTCTTCATCCACTCATGCACAAGTCTTCAGGGGTGTGTGCTGAAGCCCTCAGCACACGATGTATTTGAAAGCAACTGATTAAAGTCAGAAACATGCCGGCCAACCTTCATGGGCCTCTCCCACCCTGGGCAACCAGGGCAAGACACCTCTGCCAAGCCACACTCAGATTCTCCATTATTAAAAGTGTGAGAAGCAGCCTTAAATTTAACATGTCAATATTTTCCCTTCCCTTCTTGTCCCCTCACCAGACACCACCACTGACAATTAGTCATATTTTCACCCCAGTCAGTGCTTCCACAGTAAGTGCTCTTATAAGACAAAGCATTTCATTTTTAGTAACCTATCTTCAGCACTTTGCACAGAGGTGCTCTCTCAACTGCCCTTGGAGAAAAGTGGGCAGTGCCAGTCACTAATGTCTTGGGAAAGATTAAGGAGTGAGTCAATAGCAGTGGGTTCAGACAGTGATGGTAAAAGACTAGGGAGACAAGGTTTCCATGCTTGTCATCAGCCCAGCAGGTCCTACTGTCTCCGAGAAATCCATCCTGCCCCTTTGGACATCCAGGCTTTGCCACGCTGAGCAAGTTCAGAGAGCCATAGGAGAGCAGGGGCATGTTTTCCAGCACTGAGTGTGGGCGGTTGAGTGAATGGATGACCCAGATGGATCACCCATCCATGCTGCAGTATGGAACAGACCCCACACCTCTGTGTCATGGGAGAAACATTTTGTTGACCAACATGGATTGTCACAGATAAGCCCCATCAATGACCAGTCTTTTAACAATGAGCATTTTCTCCACTATCAGCTGTGGAGGGGTGAAATGATAAATCCCTGGACCTACAGCTCAGCTGAAACACTTTAGAGATCATATAATTATGCGTGATGGATGAATGGATGTAGCTGGTGGGGAAGGGAGAGGGAAGGCAGGGTGATATGGCAGGAGATTGGAAAGCAGCACTGTTATTATCATGTATTCACAGATGGGATAAACTCAGAAAACGATTTCTAAACCAGGCAGAGATGAGAAATAGCACCCAGAAGACAGAAAAGGGTCAGTGCTCCGTGGAAGTCAGCAGAGCTATGTTGGAGGAGAGATTTCAAAATACAACACCAATGCAGAAAATCTTCCCCAGGTGAGTGGGGATGTTATAGGAATGACCATTAAAAAGAAAACATGATTAAAAATAAAAATTGCGGGTAGGAGCTTACAGGCTAATTAAAAGAAAAAAGAGATGGAACAAAGGTTCAGGTTCACTGTTTAAAATAAAATTGTCCCTTCAACCCTGCTTTCTTCTGAGCCATCATTTTCTCCAGACAGCAAATATTTTCAGCAAATATGAAATCATCTCTTTGCACTTCCACAGACACTGCCAAATACCTGTTCATCCTGTTCATCAGTGTCTGGGCTTGCAGCACGCTGAAAGTGCTCAACACAAGAATTTTCTACCTCCTCTTGATGAGGATTTTGAGCCCCTTGACCCCTCTCATGGGTCTCTCAGGAGCTTTTGGGCCAAAGCAAAAGCTGTAGGCAGTTGGAAAAAAGGTGTGTAATTAAGCGGCCTCATACAGAACATCTCCCCTCCCTCCAGCTCTCCGTGGGGCTCGGCTTCTGCTCCTTGACCCAGCGCAACATGGACATGAGCAAGGTGAGGCACCAACCCTCCGCTCAATATGCCACATGTACAGAGAAGAAAAGCCAACTACCTGCTCCGTCCACATGGCTTCACTGTCCATCTTCACATCTTTGCAAACGCTTAGCTCTCGTCAGGCTAGTCTGAGGTTAGCAGCCACCTAAAGGGAGCCAGGCTGTGACAGAGCAGTTGTCCCCATGCCAGGGATGGAAGTGGTGGTAGCTCTAAGCAACACAAACCTGATTACGGTTGGAAGGGCGTTTCTTTCACTCAACTGTGCTTCTTATCGAGAAAACAAGATCAAGGAGGTGGTATTCGTCTTTAGCATTTATTTATCATTGGAAAAAAAACCCCTTTGAGCAAGCAAAGATCACAAGCACGTCACAATCAATTGGCTATACATTAATTTGTGTGTGTGTGTGTGTGTTTGTGTGTGTGTGTGTGTGTGTGTGTCATTCTCATCAGAACAGCAAGAATGAAAAAGCACCACGAGGAGGTGTGCTTAACACATTACAAGAGACAATTCGTGAGATGCAACCAAACCCAGGCCACAAAATATTAATTAGACACTTCCTATCTGCCTCCAAGAGGCAAGAGTTTGTGGAATTCATGGGAGCCATGTTTTGACACCGGACGCGTTGCAAATGAAGAAGCAGGTGATCGGTGTGCAAAGCAGTCAGAAAACAGGAGCTCAGTCAGCAATTAGCACCATTTTGCAGAAAGGAGTAAACGGTACAATACAGTGAAAATGAGGAAGCAAGCAATAGACAGCATAGGAACTTTCACAGGGTAAAAAGCAAAACATTTTGTTGAGGTTTTTTTGGTATTTCTTTTTTTTCCTTTTTACAAAGAAAGCAAAACATATTACAAATTAGCGGTGAGACAGGATCAGCATTGTGGTAGCTGGAAACACAGAACAGCAGAGCACTCTTTCCCAGCGGGATTGACAAGCTCAGAGTCCAAAGTGAACTTGAAACGGCAGAGATTTGGTCTCCTTTCTGATAAACCTGAGTGGGTCGATGGGTATAAAGTCTGTGGAAGGTAGAGCAATGCAGGATTTCACCCTGAGTTCCTGGCAGTTCCTGGCATTCAGTGCAATGCTAAGCTGCGTGCTTGGATGTATGCTGAGGACCTGGTGCTCGTGGAGCAAAGGCCAGGATTTATATCCCTGTTTTGTTGCTGTCTGAGAGGGAGGTGCCCAGACCCTAACAGTCTCCCAGGCTCTTTCTGCAAAGATTGAAACTTTCCAAAGATCATTCATGCCACGCAAAGAGAGGTGTCCAAAATAAGTAGCTCAGTGGCCCTTGGAAAGTTCCTTCACTAGAGGGGGAATTTAGATCGCTGGCTATCACTTCATACCTAGTTTTGTAGTTAGATGCCACCAAAAAATGTCAGGTATTAAGGAAACATAAGGCTGAATTCTGACCACTCACTGTGCATGTTTCATTCGAACACCATGACGGATGCTCTTCATTGAGAAGAAGCAATCCTGAAGCCCTAGATGATGAGCTGTTGATGCTTCATTATAGAGATGCTTGGATTGGGTGGTCTGAGCAATTCAGAGATGTTCCTTGGGCAAAATTTGGTTACCCTTGAAGTCAAGGACTAAATTCCCATTGAATTCAAGGGGAAATGGTGGCAAGTGTGCTGTCTCTCTGAATGTGAAGCTTTGGGCCAAAAAATAATTGTAGGAATCAATTGGCATGATACAGTGAGATTGGTGTGTTGGGGGTTACTGGTACCTGTCTACATGCCTTCCTGATGTGTTCTGCCTGCTGTGACACGTCATCTTCACGCTGTCGCTATATCCTGGGATAGGAAAGGATGTTACTGAGGAGTGTGAAGATGGATGAAGCATCTAAATGCCAAGGAATGACACCAAGTCTTGGAAGCTCAGGCTTCTCTGGCCAGTTGTCCCTTGTGCGACGGGGTGGGAAGAGCTGTGAGCGGCACTCCTCTCCACCAGCTCAACGCAAGCCTTTCGCCGAGCTGCTCTGGAGACAGAGCTGAGCTTTGCAGGGGGCTTCTGAGCACTCAGAAAAGCAATGGTCAATATGGACAGGTCAGCGTCTCCATGGAGCATGCACATCAAAAATGCACTACATTCGCATAGATTTCCACAGTTTTACTTCCTGGAGGATTTCCCTGGTTTCCTCCTAAACGACGGAGGTTTAAATATATATATCTCTATATATGAATATATATTTTCCACATACACAACCTGACTAGCTCATAGCACACAGTTCTAACACAGCTAAGCTTGGAAATACACCACTGAATTCAGAACACTACACTTACTTATACTCAAAGCTTTAGGCTGTTAGCGCAAGCCGAACAGGACACATCACACAATACACTGAACTTGGCATTTATTCATTACTAAGGCCAGCAAATGTCACTACCTGTATACCACAGAGCTTTCCTCCTCTTTGGAAACGTTCTCCCAGCCTTGTAGCCCTCCACTCATTTATGTTTCCAAAAAGACTCAATTCTAATAGGGTGAGGCCCCAAAAATGGGACTCCTTACCCTCCCGGCCCATCCCGTTTTCTATGAGATAGCTTCACATCTCTACAATATCCTAGCAGCAAGACTTCCCTCATTCAAACACCTCTACAGCAACACAGTTCTGATAGTCTCCTTTTACGCCACCTCCCTACACCTACCCCTACCATCTCGCTCTTCATTCTTCCCAATGGTCTGTTCTCTTAAAGGTTCAAGCTGGGCTGTGTGGTAGGATAGAAATACTGAGCTGCAAAAAAAAATATAAAGAAGAACCCTGCATCCTGTCTTGCAGCTACTCCCCTACAGGAGAGTTTAACAGCTCAGTTTGGTGGGATCAAGCTTAATCCTTACATATTTTGGAACCCAATCGAGGAGTTAGGCATGTAAATTTGGATTGGGACCACACCTCTCCCAGCTGCCGTTGACTCCACGGCCCAAATTTTGGGGTATGCGATGCCAGTCTGTTGGACCAGTTCATACTCTCTGACAAATGGTCCTGCTGTGTTTACAGCTTCCAAACTGGTCTTGCTGGGTATGGGGATTTCCTACAGTAAGAGCACAGTAAATAGGATTGAGACCCTGAGATCTTGCCTGGAGGCAGTCTGGGGATCCCAGCAAGTGTTTTATGGTCCTCTTAGGATTCTTATGAGCCAACATGAACTCCAACAGCTGGTAAAGTCAGTACAATGGGGGCTGACAGTTCTAGACAACCTTAGTGACTCTTTTCTCTCTACCCCTTGGAAGGTCACATCTGCAAACCAAACGTCTTTTGGAAATCTAGCTCAGTCTACTGGCACCCCAGAAGGGAAGAAAGCAGACCAAGATTCAAAATAAACCAGGAATAACTAAAAAGATCCATAACCTTGTGAAAGCAATAGGGAAGAACAACCTGCAATAACCTAGTCTGACGTGCCACATGCTTGGGAAGTCTTCACTGCTCTCTGCGCCTTCCCTTACTCCTTCTTTTTTTTTTTTTTAATCAAGCCTTTTTAATGGTGTTGATGGGTGAAGCTGCCTTGATGCAGCTAGAACTATCCCCCTGCTACCCTGGGGGAAGATTTGGCTCTCTATTTGCGTGGGATCTCCTTCCCTGTTGCTTCTTGGAGCAGAAGTCCCACTGGTGTCACCAGGGGAAATTGCTCTCAGCCACACCACTGATTCTAGCGGATTTAGGGCAGATCCATAGCACCACAAATGAACTTCTGATCCTCTCTGCCTCCAGAACCTCTCACCTGCTGACACCAGTGGGAGATGACCAAACAATGGCCAACCACAAAAGGGCCTCATGGGATGACAGCACGGCCCCTCCATGGCTCAATAGGCACTTCCATGCCATCAAAGCATTGAAAGACCAAGACAGAGGAAAGGGACAGGCTGTTGGACACAATATCGGTTAATCCATCACCTTCATCTCCTACAACCTGGCTTGTGCATTCCCACGTCCCTCACTCTGTGCAGAGCCGTGTTGTGCAGGCAAAGCAGAACAACCTGACCTCAGAAACAAGGATTCCCTAATCCTCCTTGGAAATAAAACAGAAAAGCTTCTAATACAATCAGAACAAAAAGCAGATTAGAAGCCTCTAATTAATTTTGTGGCCTTTATTTAATCAAAGGAAGAAAAAAAAAAAAAAAGGAAGGAAAGAAAGAAGGAAAGAAAATGAAAAAAAAACCGAAACAAGAAAGAAAGGAAAGTGCAGTGACATTTACTCTTTTGCCTCAGCCAGTTTATTGTTCATCTCTTTACTTTTCTCCTTGTCCTCTGGCTTTGCAGTGTTGGAGGTCTCGGCGCTCTTTTTCTTGGCAGCCCGGCCAGATGCGATCTGCTTGTCTTTGGCCTTTTTCAGGGGTTTATGGCTTGTTGTGGTCTTTTTTGGTTTGGAAGGCTTTACGCTAGGCTTTTCCACCTGCATGGAGGGCGACATGCAAAACGACAACAAAGAGATAGAGAGAAAGAGAGACACAAGGACAGGTGGAAAATAGGATTTAGATCAGAAATAGCACAAAAGTTACTAGAGTCCCCAAAACAGGGAGGATGGCTTCAAAATTGAGGAGGCACAGAAGCCTTCATCTCCTCCATGTTGACCCTGCTACCCCTCTGAGACCTGACAAATCTAAGCACTTATAAACTCTGGGAAGGACTAATGGTCCTAGGTTTAAAACTGTGCATACTGATTCCATTTATATGTAGATCCTTGTCTGCTCCTAGAAAACAAGTCTGGAAGATATTTCAGCCCAGGCCCTTCTCAATACATCCTCCATCTGATCAAAGCAAAAAGTGCTTGCTGTCAAAATCTGTGGAGCACTCTGAATTAATTGCAGATGAAGATCTGGCTCTTATCATGTTGTTCCTGGGATAAAATGTAATGTAGGGCACCTATAGTTTTGGAGGGAAAGAGAAAGCTCTCTAGATAATGACCTGGGAAACGACAATGCCAAAACCTCTTCATCTGGGAGCTACCCTCACTTCTCACTACAGTTTGACGTAGGGCCCTATAGTCTCCAAAATGCCTCAACCTGTACTACAGCCCACAGAATCATAGAATGGTTTGGGTTGAAAAAGACCTTAAAGATCATCTAATTCCAACCCTTTGCCATGGGTAGAGACACCTCTCATCAAACCAGGTTGCTCAAAGCCCCATCCAACCTGGCCTTGAACCCCTCAAGGGACAGGGCAGCCACAGCTTCTCTGGGCAACCTGTGAGGGTCTCACCACTCACAGAATTTCTTCCCCATATCTCATCTCAATCTCCCCTCTTTCAATTTGAAGACATTACCCCTCATCCTGCCACTACATGCCATTGTAAAAAGGCCCTCCCCAGCTTTCCTGGAGCCCCTTTAGGAACTGGAAGGGACTCTAAGGTCTCCCTGGAGCCTTTGCTTCTCCAGGCTGAACAACTCCAACACTCTCAGCCTGACCTCACAGCAGAAGGGCTCCAGCCCTCAGAGCACCTCTATGTCCTCCTCTGGATCTGCTCCAACACATCCAGGTCCTTCTTATTTTGGGAGCCCCAGAACTGGACACAGACTGTACTCCAGATGGGGTCTATACCAGAACAGAATAAAGGGGCAGAATCACCTCCCTGACCTGCAGACCATGGTCTTTTGCTGCAGCCCAGCATACCATTGGTTTTCTGGGCTGCGAGCACACTTTCACAACTCATATTCAGTTTTCATCCACCACCATCTCCAAGGTGGATCCCTTGATGCACCCGCTGGTTGGAAATGAAGGTGCCACATAAGGGGGATAACAGTAGGCAGTGTTCAGCTCAGCTTTACTGTGTTGGACATGTCCCACCAGGAGCAGTGATGGCCCTGGGTCCCTTCTGATGGCTTTCTCACCTTTGGCGGTTCTTTGTAGGGCTCGCTGTAGAGAGTGCGTATCCTTCTGCGCTCCAGGTATTTGTTATCAGCTGGAGTAGGCTTACTGGTTTCCCCCTTGAATTGAGCGCTGTAACTGGTTTCGTGGATCATTTTCTCCTCTGGCGGCTTGTACTGGGCCTTTGCTTTTATAGCTTTCACGGGCTTGACATCTATCCAGGGTCTGAACTCATTTCTGAACATCAAAAAAGAAAGGAGTTGAGGAACTAAATCGACAGGAATAGTAGGAATCAAATCCTGTCTTACTCAGCAACGTCTACTTGTAAGGGCTTTTGCCTACATCCAGTCAGGTTTACAAAGAAATTGATTCCCAACAGCTCATTTTTTACCTCATCTAAAACCCATTGACATGTTAGGATATGTTCAAATGAAATATGCTCTATTCAAATCAGGGACTCCTTGGCACCAGAGTGCCAAGGCAACCTCCTACTTGTGTGACAATGGTTGGGTGCCCTCTGAAAAACTGTCCTTGGATGTGACTGTGATCTCTTTTTTCAAAAACATAGATGCTTCTTTGTCTCTAGAGCTTCATCTCTGCTCTGATGCTATCTGCGAGCAGTTCCTGACTCTTGCAATTAGGGTGGGAAAGAATACTTAAAAAGAAAAATCAAAATTCACATTCTGCAACTCAACACAGGACATGTGCTTCTCAGAAAACTTCCCTGCAGGCAAGCTATCTGGGTGGGAAGAGACAAGATTTCCTACAACTATCCCTTACCCATTGCCAGTACATTTTTTGTTAATTCCCATAAAGGAATACTTTAAGATATAATTGTCTTAGACGCAAATTCAAGCAGAGCAGGAAATACATGGTTTAGCAGGTATTGTGAGCTATGGCTTCTTTTTATTAGCTGATGGTGAATTCCCAAATTACTGGAAAAAAATTACACCATCTTGCATTTCTTTTGGACAGAGCTGTGACCTTTTTGGAGGAAAAAAACCCAACACATGTCAAAGGCTTTTAGCATGTGCTGGACACATTCTTGTTTCCATCCACAGCCTCCTTCTCATGCAACGTTTTAGCTCTTCACAATGGGGCACTATCAACTTTCTAATTTTGATGAAAACTGTTTCATTTTTTCTCTAAAAACTGACGTCCATCTGAGAAAACCTCAAGTGTGTTGCTACCTTAGATGGATCATGCTCAGACATAGTCCCAGTCAGTGTTCAGATCCTTAAGAAACCAGTACAAACCAGGAGCTATCATAGCAGTGTTGATACAGGCCCTCCACAAAGGAGTGAATTTTCCTTGGAAATCAAAACCTTGTTTTAATTTCGGGACCTCTGTGGCAATGGAACCACTAAGTTGCAGACCCTGTCCCTCCTGCCACTTTTGGGTTGTGTTATTTGTTTTCAGCCTGGTTTATTAGAGAAATGAACCCAGTGTGAGGGCACTGCCAGTCAATCCCTTCCCATAATAGCTTTCAGCAACTTAATCTCCTTCAACCAAAATTGACAAATGGTCACAGAGATATTCAGCTTTTCCTTTATGAAGATAAGCAGTTGGACTGAGTCCAGAGGCTCAGAAAAGCTTCCGACACTTCATCAGTCATCAGAGGACCTGCTTAGGCAAGGAAGCCAGGCTGCAGAAGTTCATCTGTTGTCCTCAAGGCACAGTAATAAATGGTCCCTTTACCTGCAGGATCAATGTAACTCCCTGTCCACCCAGTACTACATTTCCCATTCACACTGATGTGTGATGCAATCCTGATGCAAAGATGGAAAAAGCCCTTTCTCTTACAAGATAATTGATGTTTACAACACTCTCCTGGGTGTGTTTCTCCTCCTAAGACACCTATATTAAGGTCTCACCACTCCTGCAGGGTGACTGTGTCCTTGTGGAAGTCAATGTGGACTGACCAATACAGTCAGTGGACCTTGGAGAGCCCTTCCCTATGCCAAAGACAAGTGACAGATTTAGGATGAACTGAATACTTCTTTGGCCTCTGCTAATGGACTAGATCTCCACTAGATCTCCCTCCAAGGGAATACAAACATCTAGTACACATGAAGACACTCATACATACACCCCTAAATGTAGGTATCTTAATTTATTAGCCAAATCCCACCTCCAACTCTCCATCCTGTCTTAGTGTTGATCTTACCTATATCTACTTTTTATTTTCCCTGTATTTCTTCATTTCTCACCCCCTCTTTTACTATTCAGTCCTTTGGACAATACTGCCAAAGACCCAGGAATACTGTCTGTTTGAAGGACCATATTCTTCATTAAACTGTTGCACTAAATGAGCAATACACGAGTGGGTTCATCTGTGTTCCCTGCTTTCTGTCACCCATTTGTCCACAGATATTTTTCTGCAGTCCATTGCCAAAACATCCCTTCTGAAAGAAAAGTTGAGAGAAAGGAGGAGGAAACATCTTTAAAGCAGTGGATTGAAGGTCTGAAGACATTACTGACAAACTCAAAATTCATCCTAATCTCCTCAGAAGGTAAGAGGCTCCTTCCTAGGATCCACTTTTGCTCTGTAAGTAGTCTCTAATGTTTTTAGCTGCTTTTTAAAAGAAATAAAATCATGCACTAATTCCCTCTGTCCACATTTATCTGTCACTCAGATCCCTCTACAACAACTCCTAAACACGTTAGCTATTTGTTATCGAATTTGTGGCAGAGGTAGAAATCTCAGAGGTGAAAATTACAACATGCTTCCCCAAAATCAGTGAGTGTACACAGCAGGAACACGCAAATGGTGTTCTTCAACTGAGGGCAAGCCAGTACAAAAAAGTTGATTTTTGTACTTATTTTAAGACCCGCTGGCCAACCAGCCCACATGGACCACCAGGTCAATCAGCAGAGCTAAGCACAGCCTGGGTCTCCAGAACCAGAGACAAAGGATGGAGGCTGTAGTACCACACACACAAGGGTTGGACAGTAAAGACGGAATGCAAAGCAGGAATTATTCCTTCTGCTGCTCATAAAATGCTGGTTTATACAGAGGTGAGCTTTGAAGCAGCGTGATGTATTTGTTACCATAGTGCCTGGCAACCTCGTTATGTACCACATTATGCAAGCAAGCAGAAAGAGCCAGGCTGCTCCTAGAAAAGCCTGTGGGTTCTGCAGACAAGGCAGACACAGGAGGTGGGGAAAAGAGAGAGAAAAACCTGGTGCTACTGGTGGGCTGGCAGGGAATAGAAGGCTATTCATCTTGAAATATTTTACAGTGTTGACCAGGAAGTTGTAAATAGCAGGTATATCACACAAATTCAGAGTGCATCCAGAAATAACAGGTTGCCCAGAGCGGTGGGAGATGCCCCATCCCTGGAAACATTCCAGGCCAGGCTGGACAGGGCTCTGAGCAACCTGATCTAGTTGAAGATGTCCCTGCGTATGGCAGGAAGATTAGACTAGATGGCCTTAAACAGTCCTTTCCAACCCAAACCGATTCTATGATTCCATCAGTCTATGATTCTATGACTCTGAATCCCTTCCACGTAAATGTGCACAATTTCACATCACCATCTATTACAGTAGAACTAATCCCTTCCAACTTGTGAGAGAGCATAGGCCATGTCTGTATGGAGTCCTACCACACCTGGGATGGACCAAATACTTCCTGCTGTGACCACACTCAAGCACCCAGTGTGCCAAATCCTGCATATCTGCTACCCACAGAATCACAGAATGATATAGGGTTGAAAGGGACCTCTGGAGATCATCTAGTACAACCCCCCTGCCAAAGCAGGTTCACCCAGAACAGGTTGCACAGGAACTTGTCCAGGTGCATTTTTAATGTCTCCAGAGAAGGAGACTCCTCCACCACCTCTCTGGGCAGTCTCTTCCAGGGCTCTGCCACCCTCAAAGGAAAGAAGTTCCTTCTCATGTTTTGATGGAACTTCTTACATTCAAGTTTGTGCCTCTTGTCCTGTCACTGGGCACTCCTGGAAAAAGACCGGGCCCATCCTCCTGACACCCACTCTTTAAGTATTTATAGGCGTTTATTAGATCCCCCTCAGTCTTCTCTTCTCCAGACTAAAAAGCCCCAGGTCCCTCAGCCTTTCCTCATCAGAGAGATGCTCC
>BJBW01004802.1:91145-104072 GCA_004320125.1 Scolopax mira
CAGAGCATTTACTACAGCTACATTGGGTGCAGGAAGTTGATCTTAGAGCCTATTTTTGATATTCAGGCAACACATAAACTGTGCAAAATTGTTACTAGAATAGACAGGCAATTCTGTGCTGGTTGCGTCAGTGCCCAGACACTCAGCTTAGTGTGGTTAATTAGCCCAAAAATTCAAATTCTTAAATCTTTCCATCTCCTCACTCATCTCTACCACAGGGGAGTGAGGGAAAACAGCTCCTTGGGAGCTGCCCTTGGAATATGTCAGTTCCAGAACCCAGCCTAACAGTTGCTGGGAAAAGTACTTGGGAAAAAAACCATAGGCAGGAATTGTGCTTGCAACTTCACAGCCTGGATCACCACGTCTGAAAGCCAGACACATTGATTTTATTAATTCAAAGTATGAACGAGGAGGTTGGGGTCTCTATCCATCGTAGGGATGGGGGGACCCATCAGGAAGATGTCCTAAATATCCTTTGAAGGTCTGGTGATTCTCCATCAAGTGTCTGACTGATACAATCCTATGTCACCAGCAGCTCATGTTGTCCAAACAGTGCATGGCACGGCTACGACCTCTTAGGGCAGTTTCACTGGGCTATCTGGAATTGTCCTGATGCTCCAGGATATTCATGACACTTTATGAATTGTGGCATGACAAGTGGCAGAGATGCTGCTTTATGAATTTATATACTCCTTATATGCAGCAAAGGGTGGCAGAGCCCTGGAAGAGGCTGCCCAAAGAGGTGGTGGAGTCTCCTTCTCTGGAGAAGTTCAAACCCTGCCTGGACACGTTCCTGTGGGACCTGCTCTGGGTGGACCTACTTTGGCAAGGGGTTGGACTAGATGATCTCTAGAGGTCCCTTCCAACTCTGACAATTCCATGATTCCATGATCTCCAGAGGTTCCTTCCAACCCCATATCATTCTGTGATTCTGTGAGAGGAAAATCAGCAGCTTTAACACCTGATTTTTTTTTGCTTGATTTTTTTTTGCTATTGTGAGACTAGTAAAAATATCTGTTCTCTAAGGGATTGTATTGGTTGCTCCTGAAATACTAAAACTAACCCTGACCTAGGGAAAGCCCCTGCAGTTCTCAGACCTCCTTCATTACTGTTTACCACCCCAAGGTCGATTTGTGAGAAAGTTGCCCGAAAGTTACAAATTCCGTCTGCAATCTGAACTGAGCCCCCAAAATGTTATTTCTCCCTGTTTTGATATCAGCTGGTCATAGTAGGGTCTGGACCACCATAGACTGCTCCACATGAAATGAGCTCTGAAAATATTTCAGGAGTCTATTATACCCCATCCTAAAAGATCTCAACCTCAAAGCTCACCTAAAACCTGACCAAAAACCTTTGCTCATGCTGCAAGGATGAGTCACGAGCATGGACCACCATCAACATGGGCACATCCATCAGTCCACCTCTGTAATTTTTTATCTAAGGGATTTTCATGGCTCTTAGTTTTGCTGAGGAAGGTTTTAAGAACTGCTATCTTGGCAGGAAATGGAGGGGGTTTGAAATGAAATATCAGTGAATTACACTTCTCCTAATTTTCTGCCGAGCTCTGGTCCCAGCCTTACAAATAATAATTAGAATCAGTGCTGTCCTGGAATGGAAATTGAAATGAAACTTGACAAAAAAGACTATATGAGCCATCAGATGACCTTTTGCAAGCCCAGTCCAACAGGAAAAATTCCTAGTGAAGATAAAGGGAGTTTAGCCATCTACAGACCTGATGAGAACACAGGGCTGCATAGGATGGGGCGGACGTCTTGCAAATTAATAGGTAGTAGATCTTCTTTTAAGATGACAATAGCCTGGGGAGGTGGTGGCCTGATCTATATCCATTAAAACCAAGAGTTGCTCCCTACAGATAACAGCGGTTACCACACTGCTCTTGCATGGTGCTTCATCCACCCTAGCTATTTTATTTTAATTGCATTTTCCCCTTGGCTGAAGATTGCTTAAGGTGAAGGTGACCTCAATATCTTCCTCCACCCCAGCCAGGGGACATGGAATTGATGTGAGCTCTGAGCTATGGAACACAACCGTCTCTGGAGATGCTCACCAACACTCACGTAGGCATTGATTGCCTTCATCTACTGATGTTAAAGCAAAGCCAAGAGGGAGAAGGAGGGGGACGTAGGGCCAGGTTTAACCACTTCAAAGCTTTCACATACTTTGAAGGACTTAAAATAGAGGTTTTGTTTGTTTGGAATCAGCTCAGGATGTTAAATGTATTCTGCTGACAGCAGTGTTACCGGCACTGATCCAACCCAATTCCCTCATATTGATGTGCACATATGAAATATAATGAATGGTGCAGAAAAAGGGAGACCAGGAACTTCATGGTGGAGTCTGGCACAGAAGGGATATTTCTAGCTTAATGTGAAAAACTATGTCTCAACTGAAAATGAAAAATATTCAGATTTTTCACTGGGAAAAAAAAAAAATCCTTTACAAAATGTTTGGCCTGAATTGCTTCATTAATTTTAAAATAAAAATTTAACTTTCTTTTTCACTTTTTTTAGTTCTTTTCTATCTTTTTTTTTTCTTTATTCTATTCAGGGCAACACAAAAGGACTGTGAATCCCCTTATGAAGCAAAACATCAAACTGATTCACAAGGAATATTTCAGAACATCACCTCTCTCCTTAATATTCCTCTAAACAAAACAGCAATGAAATAAAAATATACATTTTGGCCAAACTAAGTAGTAAATTTATCTGGAATTTTAAAATTATTTTGCCTTTCTAGAATAGAGTATCTGTTGCTCCCGAATATTCTCCAGCTCCCTTCTTACAGCAGGAGAAGAGATGTTCAGTGAAAGGAAACAGTGGGAAACCCAAAATCAATGATAATGCCTGGTCGAACTCTGGAACTCAGCACCAAAGGAGGTCACTGAAGTCCAGCATTTAATGAGATTTAATTACGTTATGGCTGTTTAGATGGATATTGAGAATATTGAGATGTATCAAAGGAAATTTGAGCAACGCATCCTCGAGATGATCATTAACATCTCTCTTCAGCATTTTGCTGTTCTCCTTAAATTATATGTAATAGCAGGAGCTATTCCACACTGTAGGAATCTCCTCCAATCTCCCTCCAGGACCCTGTGGTCCTGGCTGTGATCAGCCAGAAGGTATTGGACTGGCAAATTCTGCTCACAAAGGGCTTCTCCTAGGAGGGACATGCACTTGTTTCGATCCTAAAGCTGTTTTCTAATGTAAACAGAAAAATTTCCATTTGGACTCAATATAAACAGGCTGTGTATACTCCTGCAAACACAATTGATTTTAAAGATAAGTCTGATGGAGGGTTATTGTTCTGCAAGAGCCAAAACACAAGTCTTAACACATTTTCAGCAATAAAGGAACACAGTCCCAGGCTGAGGTCCTCATGCAGTAGCAAACAGCACAACGTGTTCTTGCTTCCCAGAGAAATAACTCTAAAATCCCAGACCTGGACGATTTCTTGCTGCTTCTGACAGCCTGACATGTTACTGCAACACAACGTGTCCCCTTCCCCCTGAGACACTGGCTTCAGCCATTTCACCCCATCTCCCACCCCTGTGGTTAAATTTCAACCAAGCCCTATCACAACGGTCTTGTCAGCACCCCAAATTTGCCATCACCAGTGCAAGATCTAGCCCCCCATTCTCTACTGCACCAACTGCCCTGTCTCCAGCTCCTACGTGGATGCTTAATGACAGCCTTATCCTCTAATCCCCATGCTATTATCTTGTACACAATAATTTACTGTAAAGCCGCACAGAGACTGTCAATGGTATAATGAAGCTCCTGGTGCCCGAGATTACTTTTTCCCCAAACGCTAATAATCAACCACTAAGACATGCACAGACACATATAGATGAACACAGAGCAAATTGGACAAGCCGCCATCTAATTGTGCACAAAACAATGTGATATATTAATCCATGGGTTTGCAAGGTTGACAATGCACAATGGAGTAAGTGTGAGAAGGCTGGGGAGGGACCACTATCCATGGGTGTCCCTGGTCAGGGCTCATCGAGTACAGCACTGTCAGAGAAGAGGAGGAAAACTGCTGAGCCTTCAACAGGGTGACTTTAACACTGGCTGAAGCAGCCTATGAGCAAAATACAATTAATGTACTGAAACGGATGGATTCAAGTCATTTGGCAGAGCAGAACCATCCTGAGATCCATTTGTAAAAGTTGCTTGAGTCAGCAGCTCACAAATCATGGATATTTCATTGCCTGAGGGCCACAGAGCACGGCCTTCCATAGAGACAGAATTATTGGATGTGTTGTCGTGTCCAAAATGTCACAAATACACAGATGAAGGTGACGGTGAACACTGCAGAGGGCCAAGGAACTCAGAGAGCAAAGGAGTTGTAGGATAGCAACCCCAAGAGTAACAGCCCTGACACTGCTCATGTCTCAGCAGAGAGAAATAGGAGAGTTGAGGAACATCTGCAAGGTTCCCAACTGTGTGGATGGGGCTTTGAGCAACCTGTCTTAGTGGGACTTACCCCTGTCCATGACAGGGGGTTGGAACTGCATGATCTTTAAGATCCCTTCCAATCCAAACCATTCTATGAATAGTCAGCCACTGAGCAGCATGGAGAGGTCCATGTATGATAGGAAAGGGTGAGTTAAATCCCCACATTCAAAGTATATGGCACATCTGGGCACCCTTGACACCTGAAGTCCACTTGTTTGTGGACCTCAGGGTAAACACCAACATCCCTGGGATCACCCCTTCCTTCCAGTGCTACCTCTGCCTTAGTTCCACTCCTAAGCCTGCAACATTTGTCCAAGTCGCTGTGCTCAGCCAGCCATGGGGAAAACAGAATCCAAGACAGATAAAGCATATCCATCAGCATCTTCTACAGCCTAGTAGCCCAAGGCCCTCCCTACCTTCTAAATATCCCTTTGGTGGCTAAGCCAAAGGGAAAAGTGTGGACTCGGGGAAAGATAACACTTGGAGATCCCACTGCAGAAATGCCAGAAACCAAGGAAAGGTCTGTGGAGATCTGAAGAGGTTAAATCCAATGAGACCTCAGGAACCCTCCTGGTGTGAATCCTAACCCTATGGAGATTTGCCAGTTTATACCTCTCTGAATTTCTCTTGCTGTTATAAGCTCATGGGTCCTGCTGAGGAAGGGATATATGTTGGCCGTTCAATACAGAAGCTGCTGTGCTGTCTCCAAGGAAGCCACTGGATGCAGCCTGCAGGAAGAGCTCCCAGGGTGATCACAGCCTGACATTTCTGAGCTTGCTTGCAGAAACGACCCATCTGTAAATGTCATGTTCACCCCTGGAAAATGGATCAGGGCCAGGTTGAAGCTCTGCTAACATCCCATTTAATGGCCTATACGTCTATTCTCCAGTTGGCTGGAGCAAGAACAGTTTCTCAGCCCCTTGTCCTCCAAATGAGTAAATGGCTGTAAAATTTGCCACAAGATTAAACAAACAAAACAGCTCATGGAGTGGATGCATTGACACAAAACCATCTTTATCTACAGGTACTGTAGCAAGATTAGGGTTGGGAAAAGCCTTGCCTCAGGCAGATCTGGATGGGCTGCAGAAACCTAAACAGTGTAAGGAGAGTCAAAGTGCTCCTGTGAGTTTGCTGGGCCAAAGAACATCACAAATCTGATTCCCTTGCAAGACAACGTGCACAATCCAATGGCTACCAGCAAGGCATGGACACAAGAATTAATATGGCTTACTCAGTAACACATGGGAAAAAAAACAACCTTGAGAAGGGACTTTTATATTAACAAAATGGGAAGACCTTGCAAAGACAGCACATTATGTCCTCCACCAGAGATGGCCTCTGCTCCATCCCCATGATGAAGCTGGTGGCCTCAAAAGCCACTTGGCTCCCGTGGGATTCTTGGTGCTTTCAGCACCTCATTTCCACACAAGAGGCCACACAAACAAAAACATTAAAAATTCATTATTCCAGTTCAGCAAAAGACTTGAGCACATGCACAGCGGCTCTTAGATGCTCCTTATGTGTAAATATGGGCATAAATGACTTTCTGATTACGAGCTTGCTGGACCACACTGCAAAAACTATACGTGAATCTACGATGCCATTTATAAGAGGGGAATCTGGTGCAGCAAGATGTGATAAGGCTGGGGAAAAGGAAGCTTTTCAGGTCAAATGAAGTAATTACATTTTGCATGCTCATAGCACAATCAGAACACCCCAGAAATACATCAGCAGGATGGGGAGAGAATCCAAAGGCATCACTTGTTTTGGCAACGTCAGACCAGACTTTTAGAGAAATAAAGAGCTTCTGCCCAAGGACATGAGATATATATCATATATATATGATATATATGGATATATATACACATCTCACTGACCAACACTGCAGACAACAGCTCTGGTCCAGATGGCTCTGCTGTAGTAGTGGGGGTTTTCAAGAAGACCATTTATCCTTGTAGTGCTGGTCAGGAACAGTTGGGGAAAACTCCCTGTCCTAACCTTCCTGAAAGCTCTGGTGTGAAGCTGCTTGAGCTCATCGCCAGCTCCCGTTTCCCAGATCTTGGCCCTTCTCCAGCCTGGGGATGCTTTAGTGATGCTGCAGTTCAGCTGCATAGGAACCGCAAGGTTTGCCCTTGAGGCAAAAGATGGAGAGGGGAAGTGCTGGGTAAGACAGGTAAGATTTTGCCTGAATTTACTCAATTATCACCCAAATCATAGATGCAGGAGGATGGGTTTCTCTGAAGGAAGGTCAGGATATGGCTGTGTGACATGAAATAGAAGCTCTTTTGTTGCAGCAATGTTATTCGATGAGCTGTATTTTTCTGGTCCCTTCAGGGACTCATTACTTCTCTTCTTTCTGTGTTCCCAATGCAGTTCAAAATTAGTGTTGCTCTTTGATTTCATTTCTAGTCTTCATGACAGTGTAATTGCTCATCCTGGTGCAGGAGTAGAAATAGATTCAGCAGCAAAGGGGGCAGAGGAGGAAGATGGTGAACCTTAAATAGCAGCTATTGTTTTGCCACTGCATTGATGACTTGGGGCATCATTATTTGCTCCTCTATATTAGTAGCTACTATATGACAGCATCTGAATATCCTTCATATGCTGTTTGGGCACCAGGTTTCCTAAGAACTTAACTGTACACATCAAAAATGAAGAGACTAGTTAGTCATGGTCTGAGTTTCACTTAATATATGAAAGCAATTCTGCTGAAGGCTTTAATAGAAGACATAGATACCTGATTTCAAAAGGTTTACGTGTCCAAGATGTCAAGAAGGCCAATGCTAGGAAAAGGGAGATCATAGATCAGGATCCCCATGAAAATTCATGAGGGAGGTATTGAGAAACAAGGACCTTGACCACCAAGTAGAAAAGCAGTAAACCAAGTGCCCAGAAAGTGGTATTCAAGTTTTTCCTTGCACTGGGCTGGAGCAGTAACATGCTGCAAAAGTCCAATGCAAAGAAAATCTTGAATCCCACATATTTCTTCCATACATACTGCCCTTGGCAGGCAAACATGTGGTCTAACCTTATCGTCTCCTCGCAGGATCCTCCTTCCCGCTTCAAAGCGGCTGATGGAGATACTGATGCAAGGTCACAGCCACAATTGCTGTTCACCCCAATGGAAATGCCTCCTAGATGCCTACAAGACAGAGGAACCTGCAGGCCAGCTTAGAGGCTAGGCTGTAACCAGGATGGCCTCTTATTTTCTGTGAGACCACTGAGGGGAGACCTTCTCACTCTCTACAACTCCCTGAAAGGAGGTTGTAGCCAGCAGGGATTGGTCTCTTCTCCCAAGTAACAAGAAATAGAACAAGAGAAAACCAGAGGACTTGTACCAGGGGAGGTTTAGGACGGATACTAGGAAAAATTTCTTTGCCAAAAAGATTATCAAACATTGGAAGAGGCTGCCCAGGGAAGTGGTGGAGTCACCATCCCTGGAGTTATTTAAAAGCTGGGCAGACGTGGCGCTGATGTTTTTGTCAGTGTTGGGTTGATGGTTGGACTCAGTGATCTCAAAGGTCCCTTCCAAGCTAGACCATTCTATGATTCTGATTCTATCCAATCTGATCCCAGCCTGAGTGTAGTAACAATCAAGTACCTCCTAAGTGATCTAACCCTGCAACCCCTCAGAACCTCCAAGCTGAAATATCACCTGTGAAAGCGAAGCACACACATACCCTTAGACTCCAAAGACACTCAATTTTATCCTATGTAAGTCTACATAGGATAAGTAAATTAGTAAAATTAGTAAATTAGTAAAAAAATAGGATTACTACAAAGTAAAATATAGAAAATAACATGTAACAAGTCTTATATATACATGCTTTGGATGTATAGTATCTTATTCTCAGAGGAGGACAGAGTATTCAAGACCATGACCATCAACCATCCACAAGACATGCCTATGGGTGATACAGCCCAGGTTTCACCCTATCTGGTGCAGACTTTTTTTCCAAGAACTGCTCCAGCAGAAATCCCTCGAATCCATTAGCCGGGGCTACCAGTTCCGACACGATGAATATTTCACAGCAAACAGTTCTGTGGCTTGATGAGCCACATTTCCCCTGTGTCCCAAGCATGTAGCACAAGCGGGTGAAGCCAGGCATAGGGAGATGTGCTACACACGACATATGTGGTGTGACAACCACACAGCCTCCAAAAACACAACTCAAGATTAACGTACATTTGCTCCGATCACCTGCCTCTGTTGTGGCTGTGCATGTGCATATGCTTGAGCTCATGCTTTATCTTTATATCTTCACAAGATTTTATAAATATAAAGAATCTGAAGTTTGGGGTTTTTTTAGCAAGCAAGAGTGACAAGCCTGTTGCTGGCTTAGACAGTGAGGGCTGAATTCTGCTTTCTATTTTCTATGCCTTCCTCTGCAATGTACCCACTGAATATTTCTTTAGTTGAAATTAAGAGGTCGCAATTCTTTTTTAACTAGAAGAACCGTAATAAATCTGGGTGTGAAGTAAGTAGATGAAAGAGGAGAGCTGAGACTTGAGTGAGGATCTTAAAATAAAGGATTACCGGGCTGAGGGAAAGCAATGAAGGGCTGAATCGGATTTCCCTCCCTGCCCCCCTCATCCTTACTCTTAATACTGTCTTATTTCAAGAGCTGCAAAGTTTAGATGTAAATTTGATTTGTTCTGTGGATGATAAGGCATAGGGCTCCGGCTCTGGGGTTTAAATGACATATGTAGAATCACTGGGGAGGAAACACGGGGAAATTACACTGAAATTGCCCTGGGTACTGTGGAGAAGGTTGTTTTAAAAGCACCATGGAAAGACTAAACCAGGCTGAGCCAATGGGCAGGCAATTGAAGGGAACAGAGTGGGACCACTGGGAGGTAGCTACTTTGGGAAGAGAAGAGGACAAAGCTTAGTATGTCCATGCATGTCCATGCACACACCGCCACATGTCACCGGGGCAGCACAGGTGTCATGGGGAGGAAAAATAGGTCCATTAAAGTGTATGGCTTTTAACAGCGTAATAATCAAGTCTATGCCACTTCCAGTCAACCTGTCTTTCTTTAGAAGCCATCCCTGCCTGCAGGAGGCACAAAAGTGGATGAGTTGTAGGAAATGAGAAAATGAATGTAGAAAACACTCTCTGTTTCCCCATCCTCCCTCTGCAAGCTTGGGAAACCATCAGCATCACTTGTGCATTCACAACGATGTAATGGGGATGCCCTGATGACTCCAGCTCCCCAACAAATGGATGGGTCCCAGGGTACCAAATCGGTAAATACTGGGACCATCAAAGCTGTCCCAGGGGAGTCTAGGAAAAAGACAGCACAAGGCACTGGAGCAGATGGCTGTATTGTGAAATCTCCTCCTAATTAGGTAAAACAAGGACTGATGTGAGTGAACGAAGCAATTACTGGTCACTGCTGGTACCAATCTGCCTGCACTAAAGCTGTCATGAAATCAAAGAGGATGAGGAGGACTGTTGGAAAGCTTTATATGGGAAACGGCAAGAAAGTAGGTTCTGGAAGAAGGAAATTTTATAATTGAGTAGCTTCTCCAGTGTTTGCAAGGAGTGGAAAGCCCTCAAAGCAAAGCACAGACAAAATGGGTTGTGTCTTTCATTGTGTCCAGGGACCCCCTCTCTGTGCTGGATCAAAAGCATCTCTCTGAGCACGCTGAAACCATCAGGGAAACACCATTAACACATGTGAGATGATGGCCCTGTGCGACCAAGGCTGGTGCTGTGTTCCGAAGAAGAGGTGTAAAGCCAAAAGAAGCCCTGAAATCAGAGCGTCTGGAAATGAGGGGCATGGTGCTCAGCAGCAAGCAGCATGCCAAGTGTAGGATTCACTCCCTCCAGAAGAAAAAGTGGAGTAGAGACATGGTTTTCTGTTGCCAGACATAAGGAGCCTGGGCCTAACATGCACTGGGGACCTAAAACCAAGAAGAGATGAAAAGAAAAACCCCAGGGCCTGTGCCAGGGAAGAGGATTTAGAAATGCAGTGTGCAGAAAACAAAGCCTGAAGAGCTGCACAGGCAGGGACAAAACCCCAGAAAGCTGTGAGACTCAGAGGCCATTCCCATTTTCTGCACCATCTTGTATTGTCATGGTTGTGGAAGCCAATTGGATGATACCACCCAGGGGTCAGTCGTCCTGGGGTCTTTTGGCACCTCTAGACCCAGCCTGGAGCATTTGAAGGAGGTGGCAAATGGGCAACTTGCTTTGACACGGTGCTGCACTGATGCTTGTGTGTCCAGGGACACCCAGTTCAGGGGATGGGGCCATCGTAATGTGGCTTTAAATAGCCCAAAAAATATCTCTGAATCATGGAAGCCCAAATACAGGCTGGGCAGAGAATGGACTGAGAGTAGCCCTGAGGAGAAGGACGTGAGGGTGTTGGTGGATGAGAAGCTCAATGTGACCTGGCAACATGGACTGGCAGCACAGAAAGCCCCCTGCATCCTGGGCTGCATCCCCAGCCACGTGGCCAGCAGGGCAAGGGGGGTGGGATTCTGTCCCTCTGCTCGACTCTGGGGAGACACCCCCACCCAGTGCTGCCTCCAGCTCTGGGGCCTCAGCACAGGAGAGACATGGACCTGATGGAGTGGGGCCAGAGGAGGCCACAGAGATGCTGGGAGGGCTGGAGCCCCTCAGCTGGGAGGAGAGGCTGAGAGAGTAGGGGGGGTTCAGCCTGGAGAACAGAAGGCTCTGGGGAGACCTTGGAGCCCCTTCCAGTCCCTCAGGGGACTCCAAGAAAGCTGGGAAGGGACTGATGAGGGAGGGGAGCCATCGGAGGAGGGAGAAGGGTTTGACACTCAAAGAGGGGAGATTGAGATGAGATCTGAGGAAGAAACTCTTTACTGGGAGGGTGGTGGGACTCTGGCCCAGGTTGGCCAGAGAAGCTGTGGTTGCCCCTTTTCTGGAGGCATTCAAGACCAGCCTGGATGGGTCTTTGAGCAACCTGGTCTGGTGGGAGGTGTCCCTGCCCATGGCAGGGGTTTGGAACATGATGATCTTTAAGGTCCTTTCCAACTCTAACCACTCCACAATTCTATGACTCTGTGATTCCCAAGAACAAGATTTTTAATGTAGGAATAAATATAACCACCCCACCATCACTGCACGCTCCGTGCAACATCTGCAATTACAGACTTACCTGCCAACACCCAAGCCCAGCTGCCAGCGCACAAAAGTGTGCACTGCAATCCCTTTCCTAAAGCAAAAGAAAAGCCCTCAGGCAGTAAATCTGGGGACTAAAAATTAAAAGCAACCAGTTTTATAAGTCTTTTCCAAAGAACTGGAAAGAGGATTTGTTATTACTAAGCACTTTTGTGTGCACAGCAAGTGTTTACAGCCTCTCAGAGCCATTTGTATCTACTGGGTAAATAATATGAATTTGGATATGAGACAATCTGCAAATACTTCTTCTTTGGCAGCTGTTCCAAGCTTAATGGAGAAATAAGACATGCTAGGGACAAATGTATTAAGCAGGTACTTAATTGAGAGACGAGATGAGAGAAGGCGGCACTGTTCTTGTCTCCCAGGCAGAGCATGCATGTTTTAAACACATTTCTAGATTGACATTTATTGCAACCGACAGAGCAGGAAGGCTCAGAAAAAGCACTCCTTCCCCTCCCATAAATAATTCACCCATTGTAACAGTTCATAAAATGTTTATATTAAGTAATAATTAAATATTGCATTACGAAAAATAACAAGCGTTCCAGCCAAGAGAAAAATCAACCCGAAGGAGGGTGGGGAAAAATGATTGCTTTGAAGCTGTCATTTCAAAGAGGTGACTTGTGGCTGCAGTTGATGCTCCCTCTGCTCTGTACAAATCAAATCCTGATCCTGCCCTGAATTCCAATTGATCTCTGCAATATCCCCACTGAGCCGGCTCTTGTGCCGTCGCAAACTCTTCCCCTGTGGTGGTTTTGAGATGATCAGGGCAGGGTTGGTCCCGTATTAACCTCTGCCATTGAGCAATGATACTTTCGACTTCAAATCACCAGCTCTTCACACAAGTTACCAGGCTCTGAATCCATTATCATAGTATCAGAGAATGGTTTGGGTTGGAAGGGACCTTAAAGATCATTGAGTTCCAAATCTGGAACCCTGCCCTGGGCAGGGACACCTCCCACTAGACCACGTTGCTCCAAGACCCATCCAACCTGGCCTTGAACCCCTCCAGGGATGGGGCAGCCACAGCTTCTCTGGCCAACCTGGGTCAGGCTCTCACCACCCTCACAGCAAAGAATTTCTTCCCCACATCTCATAGAATCATAGAATTGTCTAGGTTGGAAGGGACCTTAAAGATCATCTAGTCCAACCATCAACCTAATCCTGACAAAAATCACTAAACCATATTCCTAAGGACTATGTCAACCCATCTTTTGAACACCTCCCAGGATGGTGCCTCAACCACCTCTCATCTCAATCTCCCCTCTTTCAGTGTCAAACCCTTC
>BJBW01004804.1:0-29444 GCA_004320125.1 Scolopax mira
TCCTCACAGCAGAGGGGCTCCATCCCTCTGAGCATCCTTGTGGCCCTCTGCTGGACCCGTTCCAACGGGTCCATGTCCTTCCTGTGTTGAGGACCCCAGAGCTGGACACAGAGCTCCAGGTGGGGTCTTATGAGCTCAGAGGAGAGGGGTAGAATCACCTCCTGTGATGATCATTGTCATGCTTGTACCATTTTACATGTATCCTGCCCTATTTTTGCTGCAACGTAGATGTCTCCAAGGAGTTGAGAGCGAACCCTTGTCCATCCCCCTCTGCTTCGCTGCATTGTTTGGTAGCTCACGGTCTCCATTGGCTTCTCCTGTGTTTTCTCAGACATTCAGCTCAGCTGGACAGATCCGTGGCCCTCTGGAGCCCCCAAAAATCCTCAAGCCCTGGAGCTTGAGCTGCCTCCGTCCTGCTCCTCCGCTCAGACCGTCGGCGGCACTGAGTTACAAAGAGGTAATCATCCTGCTTGCCCGCAGAGGACTGTGATTTCATGGCAATCCCTAGTGCTTGTGTCTGGGTTTCTTACCCCGTAACAAGGGCATAGAAGCTTAGGTTGGATGGGAATGTGGAGAGATATGATTCTGCAGAGTTTTGCCCCAGTCCAGCAATGGATCCTGGCACAGCTGGCAGAGGAAGAAGGGGCACGTGTTTGCAGGCACATCCCCCTCCCACACGTTTGCTCTCAGCTGCTGGATGTCACACAGCCTTGTGTGTCCCATTGAGTGCTCTCCTTCTGCAATGCGATGGAGGAGCTGCCTCTTCTCCTCCTCCTCCTCCTCTTCCTCTTCCTCCCACCTTGGTGGGAGCCGTGGGTGGGAGCAGGGAGATGCTCCAGCATCGCAGGATGGAGCAGCAGTGCTGCGCCGAGAGGAAGAGGAAGAAGGCATGAGGGTGTTTTTGACGTTTCCCCTGTCTTCCACCCTCTGTTTTGGTGGCTGGAGCAGGGCTCCCTGCAGCAGCCGTGGGGCTGGACCCTCCTCTGCCTCCCACCCAAATGTTTCACACCCCCGGGGCCCTGCTGGGGAGGCAGCAGCCCGAGGGATGGCTTCCCCCGCAGAAACCCCAAGCCTGGGAGGTAGGAGGCGGCGTGGGGAAACCCAAAATACAGCCCAGCTCCTTTCTCACCCCCCGCTGTAACTGCAGCTCTCTCCTTCCCTACCTCGTGGTAAACTTTTGGAATTACTCACCAGTGACTCGGGTAACGTTCCTCTTACTGAACGAGCACTCTGGGTCTGAGTCAGCCACCTTTCTTGGTACAGCAGCCCCTGGAGCATCACTGCCCGGGCTCCCAGTGGGGATGGGGAGAGGAAGGGAGGGCTTGGATTGGACCCCCCCTCCGCCCCAAACCCTCCCAGCACTCAGGGATGGAGATCCCAGCAACCCAGCTGTAGGTCCCCCGCGCCAGGTAGAGATTTGGGGTAGCCTCACAGCCTTTTTTCTTAAAGCCTCATGCTTATTTCTTAAAAATAGGTAAAAGAATGCATTTCAGTTTGGGAATTAAGTTGTTCAAAAACCAACCAAGCAGACTGGAAACGACCCTTAATCTCTGCATGGTTCCCATCCCTAGACCGTTTCTTGCTTGCAGAGTGAATTTAAAATTCAGGCAGAGGCTTGAATTAGAGGAGAGGTTTTTTTTTTCTGTGTGAAAGTGCAAGGCTGGTATTTATTTAGAAGGCAGGGCAAACCCACAGATGGAGTGATATCATTAATGCCACCGTCCTTCGCAGTTTCTCAGTTGTCCCCTGCTGTGCATGGCAGGAGTTAAACTCTCTGCATCGAAACCAGGTGAGAGAAGGGTTGGTTTTTTTTTGCAGCCCTGGGGACCAGCGAGATGGCTTGCGTGGGACCAGGCTGTGCTGGTCACCTTGGTGGAATCCCAAAAGCCCAGGGATCCAGCGGAGCAGGAGCTGGGCTGGCACAGGCTGGTACCCAGGGGGTCTGGGCTGAGCCTGGGGGCAGCTCCCCTCTCATGGGGGGGACTCATGGGTACCAGCCCGTGATGACAAACATGAAATAAGTCTGATAGTTAGCCCAAGCAGCTCTGTGTCCCTCCGGGATGCTCAGTCACGAAACAGAACTCCTCTTTCGCTGTGTTTTTAGTTTGTATTTTAATTCAAAGCAGGGCGCTGGCAGCTCGGTGCAAGTCATCTTCCCCTAATGAAGAGATAATGAAGGGATACAAATTTCAAAGGTTATTGGCAGGGCATGGGGGAGTTTGATTAAAAGATTAGAGGATTTCAGACATCCAGTGTTACTTCAGTCGGCTTCTAGTAGTGCAGGACGGGATGGCAGAGTCTTGTGCATTTCCTCATACCTAGCTGTGCTCAGGAAACCCCAGCACCTGCTTGCGTACTGTGCACCACTCTTGTTCTTTCCATTGAAATTGGGTCATTTTTCCTGTTCTGTTTCCAGTAACCATTTGAAATGACAGAGCAGGTGCTGTGGGTAAAGCGGTGTGTCCAGATTCAGGTTAGCGGAGCAAAAAAGATTTACAGATGACTACTATTTATTTTTTTCCTTTTTTTTTTTTCCCCCATTTTTTAAGTGGCCTGCTTTGTATTAGGAATCGTAGAATCATAGAATCATCTGGGCCAGAAGGGACCTTCAAAGGTCATCAAGTCCAATCCCCCTGCAGTCACAGGGACACCCCCAACCAGACCAGGTTGCCCAGGGCCTCGTTGAGCCTCCCCTTGAATGTCTCCAGGGAAGAGGCCTCAACTCAACCACCTCCCTGGGCAACCTGTTCCAGTGCTCCACCAATGGAAATGGGTTTATAACATGGGGATTTGGAATTTGCTGCAGGAGAGCCACACAGCTCCCTGTGCCCAGCATCCCAGGGATGGGACCGCTCCATGGGCTGCTCCGGTGGAGCTGGGAGATGCTGCTGCCTCCCCTGAGGGTGGCGGGTCCCCCCAGAGAGGGTCCCCTTTGAGAAGCTGAGGTTCTGAGGGACTGTCAGCAGGATGAGCAGAGCATCGCAGAGCCAGGTCGGGTTGGAGAGCACAGGACTGGAGGTGCTGAGCACAGGACCAGACCTCGAGCTGCTCCCTGGCTGCAGCATTGGCCAGCACCAAGGGGTGCTGGGTTTTTAAGCAACCATCATCCTGCTACTAACCAAGGAGGCATGTGCTCTCTGCCCGGGTGCTCAGAGTGTATTAATGCCCACTTACCATGCCTTTCTAGAATTTTTTTGGTTTTGCATGGCACTGTGCTCCTTTGCATGCCGATAGGTCAGAGGGTGCGCCGCATTAATGGCCAGACTAACACGTACGTGTGGTTTAGAATTGTGGATTTAATGGACTTGGTCAATAAAATCATCAGTCTCTCACACTCATCTTCTCTTTCTTTGCATATTCATTGTAGAGGATGTCTTATATCTTAAAGGTAAGGGTAGATACATCTCTTTGGCTTATTGTGGCAAAGAATGCTTGTTCCTGTTCACGCTTCTTGTGCTTGCATGATCCTGATTTTGCCTGGCTGTATCAGTAAGTTATCAGGAGAGTCAGCAGCAGCTGGCAAATATATTTTGAGATAAATCTCAAGAAGAACTTAGTATTATGCTACATAAACTTCCTGGCATGCCTCTTCTCCTGCTTGCAATCCCTATTGCATGTAACCTACTAATACACTAATTCTCTCTCCAAATCAGCAAAACTTGTAGCTCAGCAAAGGAGGTAAAAGCTTATGTTTCTTGCCTGTGGAACCAGAGCAAACACTAACTTTGTGTGTGTTTGTTTGTTCTCTGTCTTTGTACCTGGGGGATTTGTACTCGCAAACAAATCGTTTGGAAACAATGTCATTTGCCAACTGTTTTATATTAGAAATCAAATCGAGTCAGGGAAACAAACAACATTGCAGGGTTCTCTGAGAAAGGCCCCAGAGCTGGTAACCAGACTAAAAGGTGCTGTGAACGTGTTTAAATTCTTTGGCTAAAGGATCTTGACCGAGGGTTGAATTTGCTGCAGGAGCTTGTCCTGTCCCAGACCTGGAGGTGCAATTCCCAGTGCTGTTCCTGGGAGCAGGGGGCCACAAACTAGCGCATGGGAAAGGCAAAAAAGCATCATTTCCCCCAACTTTGTCATTGTCTGCTTTGAAGCTCTCTAATGTGTTGTGCATAACATGGATAGTTGCATTCAGCTGTGCTGCTCCACTCCTTGAGCTGCCTTTGGTTCTGGTTAAACACAAGAGTCTGTTTCTCTGTAGGATTCCAGCAAAAGTCCAAAAACGATGAAGAAGTTTCTTCCAAAAAGGAAAACCGAGAGGAAACCGTCTGATGAAGAATTTGTTATTCGAAAGAGTAAGTGTTGGGTTTTTCTCCTCTTTCTGGAGGTTTCTGTGTACTTGGTGATCTCCACGGGACTTTGAGAGCAGCCTTTGGTAGGGCGCAGGATGCGACAGCATGCCCATGCTGTGAGCAAGCCTACGTGCTGCCAAGTGTGGGAGGCTTCTGGAAGCACCCTGATCCTCAGCCTCTGGCAGATCCCCTCCCAGGTACAACTGCCAGGCATCCTACCACCCTCCTGTGGTGGTAGGTGGTTGTGGGTGGTGGTCTTGTTCTGGCTACGAAGCCAAGGAGCTACTTGCAAGAAGTGAAAAATCTGCATCCAAACTGCACCTCAGTGGTCATCAAAGTATGTCTGAGAGCTGGGACAAACCCTTAGCTGGCAAACCCTTCACCTGCGAAGAAGGATGTCCTGTCTGAAGGATCTCTGAAGTCCCCTGGGGACACTCCTCAGGGTTTTACATGAAAGGCCATGGTCACCCAGCAGCGAGCTGCTGCAGCGTACAGCCTGAGGGTCAGTTGTCTCCCTCGAGAAGACAGTGCTTAGGGCTGGAAGTGAAGACTTCACGTTTCCAAGTCCTGCTCTGATGTGGGACCAGACCCCTCCTTAGCAGAGCTGCTCTCCAAACCCATCTCCTGCCCATCCCTGCACCCAAGGTCAGGCATCACCCCCTGAGCTTTGCTGAGACAAGCAGCTAGAAGTCCAGTTTCATATTTCGTGGTGCTTCATGTCATAGGATGTTGCAAAGGCCAGAAAAATACAAAGGACCTCAAAAAAGGAGTTAGGCAAAGTCCCAGAGACTTTGGTGTCAGTCAAGGAAACAACATGCTGATGCCCAAGCACTCTGCTTTTTGTGATAGCTGTTGTCTGTGATGTTTTACAGGTACTGCTGCGCTGGAAGAAGATGCTCAGATCCTGAAGGTGATCGAGGCATACTGTACCGGGGCAGGCTTCCAGCAAGCTCTCAGCTCAGGTGGGCACACAACCAGATTGAACTTAGTTCTTAAGACTCTGCCTGCAACGCTGATAACCCCTCTGGGAAAAAAAAAAAAACAAAAAACCCAGGTGGTTGCATCATACAGCAACGAGACTCATGCTAGGAAACTGTGCGGTGTTCAATCTTCAAGATAAGGGAGCTTCATCTGCCTAGTGGTTTAGTTGCCATTGTTTTTCTTCTAAACACAGAGAATGAGGCAGGCAGGAGGGCAGATGAGACACAGCTATTTCACCAGCACTTGATTGGGATTAAGCAGACCTGTGGCTGTCAGCCCTGAAAACCTGATGGTAATCTCAGGTTGCATATAGCTTTAGAAAGGAAGCCTGAATATTATCTCTCGATCAGCTGCGTGTTTAAGAACAAGCTGCTTCATAAGAACCTATCTAACATCTTCAGCTCTGGAAATATAACTATTTATCATTGCTGGTGAGATGTCAAATTAAATCACTGAACTATCAAATAATGCTACGTTGAAAAAAAGAGAGTGTTTCCTCTGAGAGCTCCTGGCCCTAATCGAATGATTTCATTTATAAGTCCTGATGTGGCGTTAGATGCAATGATGTGCATTTAGATGCAAATGATGCTCTTGAAAACTTTCCACTTGTTGCTTTAGCTCCAGGATAGCAGTGTGTCTAAGCCCATACTTACCCGTGGCACGGGGGGTCGAGGCTGGCCGGGGGGCTGCTGCCTCCCCAGTAGCGTGGGCATCCCAGAAAATCTCCCTTCTCCTTCCTGACGAGGGATTCTCCTACGCAGGCTCCCGCAAAGACTCCATCCCCCAGGTCCTTCTTCCTGAGGAAGAGAAAATCATCGTGGAGGAAACACGCAGCAACGGCCAGACCGTCACGGAGGAGAAGTAAGCCCAGCTGCTCTCCTTCTTGCTCCCTTGGGAAGACCTTAAAAACTCACACCTTCTCCTTCTGCATCTCTGCAGAGGAGCGAGGCCGGTGTCACCAACTGCTGCCTCAGCCCTGGTGAGAGCCACCGGGCTATTTTGGTGGCTCTTGAGTGCTCCCAGCCTGTTGTTTGGCCCCAGCTTGGGAGTGACTGCGTTGACCCGCTCCTTTCCTAACTCAGACAGGACATTCCTTTCATCCTTGGGGTTTTTGTGGCAGTAGAACCTCAAGGAATCAAGGCCGTTGTATAAAAGACGCTCAGGCATTTCCAGATTGAAAGTCATTGTTATTTATTGCAGTAGCATAAACAAGGAAGCCAAAGCCACAGATCTTTGTTGATAAGTTAAAGACAGCAGAACAAGGTATTTTTCTTGTGTTTTGAGAAGAGAGACCTGAATTTTGGACCAGTGGCCTGTAAATTTTGGGGTATTCCCAGAGTCCCCTCCCAGGCAGCAGGCACAGCTGCGACCTGATGTTTGCAAAGGAGAAGGTGGAAGCTCCTTCCCCATCAATGCCTCGTTCACGAAAGCTCCCCTGCTCTTGCTGTTTTGCCACACTCCAACTCTTTTTGTCTCTTTTCTTTTTGCATTTCTGTTTGTTGGTGGGGGTTTTTTTTGTTTGTTTGTTTTTGTTTTGTTTTTTTTTTTTTCAGGAGCCTGGTTGACACAGTTTATGCTCTGAAAGATGAGGTCAAAGAACTGAAGCAGGTAATTGGCGTGGGATGGTTTTGCACCAGGTTGTCATCTGGGACCGGTCGGTGCCCAGGAAAAGTCTTGATGATGCTGGTGCAATCCTGCAGCTCCCTGAATCCACCTTAGTTTTCTTCTTGTTTTGCCCCCTTGAATCAGTTCATCCCCAGCTCAGCCCCTTGAGCACCAGAGCCAGCAGGAGGGAAGGAGGAGTTGGGCTTTGTGCTAACGTGAAACTTTCCCCCTACTCTAAAAGCTCTTTCAACTTGACTCTTCGTTTTATAGGGGTCTGGTGGATACCAGTTCCTGTAGGCTCAGAGGAAATACATCCTCTTCCATCCAGCCTTGAGCCTGGAGGTGGGAGAAACCACCCCAGGGAAACAGAGCCCTCCAGCCCAGACTAAAATTAGGTTTCCAGGAGGATGCTTCTACCTGCTCAAAGTCACTGGGATCTGTAGAGATCTGTAGGGTACTAAGGTGCAGATCTTAAGGTAGTAAGGATCTGCTTGGGCAGTTTGGGCCACACGTAACCCTCCTTGTTCATCCTCACAAGCCAGTGCTGATATCAAACATCCATGGGATGCCATCACCAGGCATCTGCTACATCTTTGTTCCTTTGTTTTTCCCCTGGCAGGAGAACAAAAGGATGAAACAGTGTTTGGAGGAAGAGCTGAAATCCAGGAAGGACTTGGAGAAGCTGGTTCGAAGGCTGCTGAAGCAGACGGATGAGTGTGGCAGGGAGGACACGGGGCGCAAGTCGTCCCTGATCGCCTGAATTCGGGGAGAAGCTGCTGGCAGTGGTGTGTGACCTCAGGTGTTTTTTTTGGGAAGCGGAACTGGATCCTTTGCTTCTTCTTGCTCCTTATTTTGTTGGGTTTGGGAATTTTGTTACCAAAAAAAAAGGTCATAGAGGAAAAAAAAAATATATATATAGTTTTTTCTTCCATCCAGTAAGGAAATAAAGCAGAAACAATCCATCACAACTCAAGCAGTAAGCAAGCGGTCCATGATTCACAATTCATCTGCAGCAACTAATACCTCATTGTACCGGCTACTGGGAGCAAAATACAAACTCTGCTGATGATGGCTGCTCACAGAGGGTTTGGCAGCAGTTTCCTAGAGGAAGCTTAAGCACTTTTTAATGCTTTCATTCTTTTCAAAAGCACCGGTACCTATTTATTGAATGAAAACATTACTGAGGTGGCGTTGAGCAGAAACCAAAAAAGCACCGTGCTCCTCTTTTCAGATAATCACAACTGGGGAAGCTTTTCCCGTCCACCTTGTTTTTCCCCCTTCGTTGACTGTAGCGAACCAGAGCCCAGCAATACTGTGGTTCCCGTGTGTGGCCTTGATACTGATTAAAATGTGCAATTAACACGAAGACGTTTGAACTCCTTGGGGAAGTCAGATCTGGAGTCGGAGCGCGTGGGAAGGTGCGTCGCACCGTTACTGCCTCCTGACAGCCCGTGATTAGCACAACAGGTAATTGCTCTTCTGCAACCCCCCCCCCCAATCCCTTTTCTTACGCATGACCTGTATCTCCCCCTCCCCACCACCCCCCCCAGCTTTGTTTTCACATTGAGTGTCCGGGTATCGTTATGAGTTTAGAGTTTCACCGTGCTTCCCCTTGCAAGGACAACACGCTTTTCTCTGTATGAGATGTAAACGCTGCTTGAGGACAAAACACGAGCCCCAGGTGAGCTGGTTCCCTGCTCCCTTCTGCCCCACGTCAGGCTCTCCATCCCTCCTTCCCAAAGGAACCCCTCCATCGCCCCAAAGGGGCTTTCAGCTATAAAAGAAAAAGAACCAGCTCTTGGAATAGGAAAGATATTTATGCTTATTCTTCATCAAGCTGGAATGCTCCTGGGGCAAGGACATGCCATGCTCTTCCAGAGCCCTGCACAGCTCCTCCAACATGCATATGTATCGGCTGCCTTCATCTTATTGGGTGTTACTCCCTGCTTTAGAACCGATGTTTTCCTTCCTTTCCTGAGCAGCATTATAACAGTAACCTCCTGTGAAAGTCAACCATAAGTCTTTGTGGATATCAGAGGGCAGCGTGGTCCCGGGGTGAGCAGACACACCACAGCTCATCACAGTTGGTCGTGAAGGACAACAGAGGCAATCATGACAACTCCCTCCTTGCAATTCAAGTTTAGCCAGAACTTAACAAAATGTGTTTGGGGAGAGCAGGACTCCAAAACGTCGCAAGGAGTGGAAAGAGGAAAAAAAACCCTCTTTAAATTTAAACCTCAGCTGTTTCTAGGATAAAACAGAGGTCTTTTTTTTTGCCCTGGCTGCATTTGCTGTCTCCAGAGCATCCCAGCTGGACGGTGGCTCCCCGCATCCTTGCCCAGGCGTGCAGATGAGTGGTGCCAAGTTCTCCTCTGCTGGTTAATGATCTTCCAGGCTAATGACCTTGGCTGCAGACTGAGCTGTGGTCCTGGGATGCCGTGCCCAGACACCCTGGCACTCTCTGCTCCCACTGCCAGCCCCGGGGTGGGCTGGGGACCAGGGTGCAGCCAGGGCAAGGAAACAAACCCAGGGCTATTTACACTCTGAGGAGAAGGTAGGAATGTTTCCTCGCTTCCCACTCCCCCCCCAGTTCAGTTGAAACCCGTGCTGTGTACATAAGCATGTCCATAAGATGCAAGGTGGTGGAGGGCACACTGGGACTCTTTGGATCAAGCGTTTGTCAAGAGCTAGAAGCCAAAAAAAAAAAAAAAAAAAGACAAGAAAATAAAAGGAAAAGAAGCCATGCCGGATGGACAGCAATGTTTCCATATTTACTTTGTTTACAGTGCTTTGTAAATAGGTTCCAGTGAGTCTGGCTTTAGATGGCTGTTGTGTCAGCTGCCTTCCAGTTTATCTTTGTCGTGTAGGTTTATTTACTGTTACTACTTATGCAAGTTCAACTTTTCTAACATGTTTTTATTTTGGACAGTTTTTTAATTGACATTTTCAACAAATAAAGAAGGATAAAAATCTCTTCTTAGCTCTCGGTGCCCTTCCTTTCTTTCTGCCACGAAAGCAAAGCCAGTGCTTCCCGTGGGCAATCCCTGATTTGCTCAAAATCCTTGTGGCTGCATCATCCTCCCTCCCATTTACTGGATGTTGGGGGGGGATACTGGTGTGAATGGTGATGCTGGCCCCCTGGGCTGCTGCTCCCACCATCACCTGGCCCCACAGCGGGGAAGGGTGCCTGGTCCCAGTGGGAGGAGATGCCTTTTCATCCCTCAGGCCCCGCTTGTGAAGGAGGATGCTTCGAGGAGAACTCGCTGCACCGGCACCTTGCTTGTAGATAAGTGACTTCCTGCCTGTTTTCTATTTGATTATTTTTTTTTTTAAGTTAGTATGTGGGGTTTTTTTCTGCTGGAGATTAGGTGTGGCGACAGGATTTCCTTTGGTCTACCACTTGGACAAGACCTCTCCTGCACACTGGTATTTTTAACTCTTTGGTAGCGTCACACCACGCTCAACCCGCAGACCAAGGGCAGGAGTGTTGGATCCTGCTCTCCCTCCCCAGACACAGCAGCCGAAGCAGGAAAAAGCCTGAGTGAAAAGGAAACACTGTCCTTGGACACGTCATGGAAAAACGCTGGAGTCTGCAAAGGGTCCTCCTTGAGCCCCAGGGGGCACTTTGGGGAGTTCTTGCAGAGACAGAGCAGGACCACATCCAGACCTGAGAGCCCCAGAGCCTCCACCGGGCAGAAAAGCAAGGAGGAGACATCCCCCAGGCTCATTTTGGAGGGGGCATCTCCACTCCCAGGTCCCCAGCTCCAGACCAGAGGCCCTTTATCCCCCTCTCCTGCTGAATACAGGGTGCCTTCGGCCCCATCTCTTACACCAACTTCCAAACAGCCCTTTCCATGACCCAATTCCTACAAAGGCAGAGCCAACACCCATCCAAGCAGTGGGGTTTGGCTCCAAATGACCATTGGGGTGAAAAAAAAATAGAAAAAAAAATCCCAATGAGATCTTCATCTGTGCAACTCAAATCACAGCCATGGCTGGGGATGCCCTGGAGGTCCTCATTCTTGGTGGGCTGCTCCCACTGACCATCCCAGTGTGGCACCACTCCAGAGAACAAGTGCCCCCGAGCCCAAACCAAAATGTCCAGGGGGAGAAGTCTCCCTCACCCCCAGGCACAGGTGAATGCAATGGGTTTTGCTTCCTAGAAGAGATGGACACCTTGGCCCCAAGCAGAGGAAAGGGCTGTCACTAAGCAAGGGATGTCGAGGTTAAGGCTGGCAACCTGCTACCCAGTGCCTGACTGGGATGGGATATAAAACCCCCCAAAAGGACCACAAAGTTGTGCACAGAGATGCTGGGACAGGCTTGTCACCCGAGTGGCCACCGTGCAGAGCCATGTAGAACAGCCACCCTCCAGCTCCTGCTGCCTGGCAGCCCTGAGCTCAGTGGCATCAGCTGGAGAGACCCCACTTTGAAAGTGGCATCCCAACAACCAACCCAACCCAAAATCTCATTTCTTATACAAAACTAAAAAAACCAATTGTATTTCCCAGTGAGCTTAGCAGCTGACCATGCTGCTGCTTCCTCCTGCTGCAGCTCATGCAGGACCTCCTCATGCCTGCCCTGCTGGTATGCCCCATGTACTCATCACCCTCTCATCCCCTTCTCCATTCTTTGCTCATGAAGAAGAATGAAAACCGGTTCAGAAACCCTAAAATCCACAGCCCAAGGAGTGACAGAGAGGCCCTGCATCATGGGAAAAATCAATGTATTGATGACCTTCAGACTTTCCACGGGGAGAGGAAACCGGCGCCTGCTGTGGCACCGGGCAGGGACTGGAGAGGAGAACAAAGCCACTCGGGAGGAGAACAAAGCCACTCGGGAGGAGAAAGGCCACAGCTGGATGGTGGCAATCGCTTCTCCTCCCCTCCCACGCGCTGCCTCACGTCTCAATCCCACGGGCTATTTTTGGCAAGTGATGAAACGAGAGGCAAGAAATAAAAGCCCCAGGAAAGGCAGCGGCGCGGGCAGGGGAGGCTGCAGCTGGCATCTGCTGCTCTTGCTGCAGAAGTTATTGAGGTTTTATGCCTTTTTGTTTATTTGTTTTCTTTTCCTCTCTTTAAATTGTTCCCCCCCTCCCCTCACCCCCGAGCCATGAATGAAAATCTTTTTCTTCATGCGATTTGCAGCTCCCTGGATCCTCTCTCAGAGGTTTGGGCTGTCACAGCCTGTCCCAAACCCTCCCACAGGTACCCCTGTCCCCCAAAACTGAGGGGCTACCGGGGGGGTGGGGTGTTTCAAGGCTGTCCCCTCTCCCCTGACAGACAGCGTGTCCACTTCTGAAGGTTTTGGGCACCTGGCAATGGTCGTGCATATGCTCCTTGCAGCTCTCCCCATCTGCTCACTCCCAGACATCTTTTTCCCCTTTCCCAGTCCATGCCAGTTTGCAGGGTCTCTGGTTTCTCCTGCAGCTCCCACCCGTGCTCCCACTGCGACCAGGTACCTCCACTTCCCTAAGGAATCTTGGAGCTCTCCAGCTTCCCCGTTCTGTCTCCATCGGTCTGGTCTGTGGGGCTTGGAGATTTGGCAGCATTCATCCCTCCACTCCAAAGTGGGAGTGGAGGCTCCATCACCTGGGAGGTGATAGATAGTTCCTTTACAGCCAGGTGTCCTAAATCCCCTTAAATTAGCCATGGCAGGGACTCCAGCCCCAGTGCCTTCTCAGGCTCAAGGGGGTCTCTGCTCCCTCTTCCAGACAAAATGCCCCCAGCACTGCCTGGCCCGGGCACCCCAACATGCCCCAAGGAGTGAGGTGGGATGGCTGCCCCAGGAGGCTTTTGTGACCGTCCTCTGATGAAGTTATACGATTTTGGAGAACAGTCAACAAATATCTATTAAATTATGGTAAAACCAGACTGGCTCTGAGGTCTCCTCTACTGACTGTGGGAGGGGGGGATACGGGACACCGAGCAGGGCAATGAGCTGTGAAGACTGCCCCATCTGTCCCAACAGTGGTGGCACTCAGACACTGTGTTAGGACCAGACCTGCAGCCTTCAGCCAAACAAAGCCTAAGAAAAGCCCAAACCTGAAAGCTCTTCCACTTGCAAACCTATTGGCTTCCAGGAGTTTTGCCAAACCTTCTCAATCCAGCAAGTGCTTATCATCTTTGGCATCTTAAGATGTTTGTTTTTTTTTAAAAGGCAACATAGAACCATAGAATGACAGGATGGTTTGCGTTGGATCATCTCAGTCCAACTCCCTGCTCCGGGCAGGGACACCTCCCACCAGACCAGGTTGCTCAAAGCCCCATCCAGCCTGGCCTTGAACCCCTCCAGGGCCACAGCTTCTCTGGGCAAACTGGGCCAATGTCTCATCACCCTTAGAGTGAAAATTTCTTCCTTCTTCATCTAAATTTCCCCTCTTTCCCCTCTTTTAAACCCCTTCCCCCTCATCCTATCACTCCCCTCCCTGATCAAGAGTCCCTCCCCATCTTTCCTGGAGCTCCTTTAGGGACTGGAAGGGGCTCTAAGGTCTCCTTGGAGCTTTCTCTTCTCTAGGCTGAACAACCCCAGCTCTCTCAGCCTGTCCTCATAAGGACAGGAAAGGTGCTGCTGTGGACACGTACTTATTGAAGACAGCCAGAAGATGTTCTGCACACACATCTTGAAGGCCTTGGAAAGAAGCAGTTGGTCCTGCCCCCCCTCGTCCTCCTCCCAAGGGAGAATGAGTCTCAGAAGAGGTCAAAATTTGGCAGGGGAGGCCAACGCCCCTTGCACAGGCTAGTAAAACAGTCCACAGGCAGAGTGTCCTCTACCTGCAGAGGTGGGAGGACAGTCTCACAACCAGGTCCGGTTCACCAAGAACAGAGCACTACCAGCATCTCACCAGAGCTCACCAGGTTGAAATCAGTGACTGTCCCTCTGATGGTGGGCGGTGAACATGGCCAAGGCAGTGTCACCCTAAGCAAGAAGGCTGGTTGAGTTTCATAGCTATAGCGAGGCACAGGTGGAAAAAAGGGGGTTCTGAAGATAAAGGAGACAGTTAGGGTGGCAACAATGCATCACCAGCAGCTACCATGTAAGGAGAGCACTTGGCTGATTGATTCCTTTAGAGGAAAGGTTCCTAAGCCGTTTAATATTTTTCCGTTGGTGTTTTGTAAGCAGATTGGTACAGGAGATATGTATGAGCTTAGCTTGTCTGGAGCTCCCTGAGCCACCCTGCATTCTTAGGAAAGAAACGTTGATGGTAGAGTTTGCTAAATAAAGCTCTTGTGACTTAACGGGGACATCCACCCTGCCAGGTGTGTGGGGCATGGTGGACCCAACACCAACACCAAACCGTTGGTAACACAAGAACAAAGCAAAGTGCAAACAAAAACAGCTTCATACTTTGTTCCACTCGTGTTCTCGGGGCCCCCTTGGCCCTCATTAATAAATAACAAAATATACAAATTAAGAAATAAGAAAAACAAAGAGGCAGAGGAACATAAATATGGGAAACAGGGAAAGCCACTTTGCTCAACAAAGTGGGGCTGGACCCCTAGCTTGGGACAGCCCCCTCCAGACTACAGCTTGAAGATGCCAAAGTAGGTGCTGCCGTGGTTGTAGTTCACTCGTGTTGAGTCTGTCACGTTGACAAAGACCATGTCGCCTTCCCGGAGCTTGAAGACACCTCCCTCACGGATAGACTGGAGGTTGCAGGTAGACGTGGAGGTGCTGTATGTGTCTAGTCCCCTCATCAAGAGCCGGTCCTCCTCCATGGGGAGATACAAATAAATATAGAGGGTGAAGGGTGCTGAAGTTGCTGCCTTGGTGCAGAAGCTGACTTGTGAGTAGATGTAGTAGAGCCCTGCTTCCTTCACCTTCAGTTTCCCGTCCTGGTAGGATATCGAGTTGTTGCTCATGGGGCCATACATCGTTGTCTTCCACTCTAGCACTGTAGGGGGAAAGCATGGCAGATGAGCCAGGAGAAGGAGATTTTGGCAGGCTGATTTTGTGGGGAGGCCCCATAGACATCTGACATCACAGCCTCTGTCTGCTACAGGGTGTGTGGCTGGGTCCTGCCCACGTCAGGACACATTCCCAGCCCAACAGAGTCCTCATCCCTGAGACCAGGACATGTTTAACTCAAGCTTCTGGTCACTGGCCTTGCCACCATTGAATGGATTATGAGAGCAGAGGAGCATTTTACTTCCTTCATCCAACCAAGTGGAAATGCTTAGGGTAGAAGATTGCATACAGTTGCCACCACAGGCCAAACATCCCCATGTCCACCCCTGTAGGGTTGCTATCTCCATGGCTTTTGGTAGCACAGCCCTCTGAGCCAAAATACACTGCAGTTCCTATCTTCAGAGGTACCCATCCCAGGGAACATAACTCCTCTGAACTGGGTGCTTCCAAAGTCCACCTGGCCTCCTGAGAAGGCAAGACTTTGCCAAAGAAAATAAACATCCCACACTTTCAGTCCCTGGAAGGGTGCAGAGCTGGAAGGGTTCTGGGTGGCAAGTTCTGCCTCCCACCACTGGGACCACTGCCCATGCAGACCTGCTTCTGGCATGGCTTTTGGGGCACTATCAGTGTCATCAGAGCAGCTTGTAAACAGATCATCCAATACAGAGACCAGAAGTCCATGGCCATGGGGGTTGAGCTCAGCTACGACCTCCGGGAGGGATTTTGGACCTTCCCGAGACACCTGGGAGACCATCAGGGGTGAGCAACCCAGCTCCATGGGGAATAAGAGGTTCGACTGTCCCAGCCCAGAGCTCCAGTCCCCATAGCGGGGGTGGCACGGGTGGTCCTGGTGGAACCAAGCAGCTCGTGGTCCATCCCCAGGCATCGCGCAGGGAGGGTTCCTCTGCTCTCGACCGCCGAGGCGCAGAGCCGAGCTCCAGGCAGCTTGCTGCTCTTGGCACAATTTCAGCCTCCTTTATAGGCTCAGCAAGTGCTTAAGCAGGGGGTTTTAAAATGCAGTGAGTTTCTCACTCCTTTGATCTTCTCTGACACTAAGCTTTCCACAGGTAGACTAAGCTCTGGGTGAAATGCTGCGTCAGAGATGGAAAGAGCAGTTGCCGATTACTGGCAGTTACTCCAGAGTTAAATCAAATGCGCTCAGATTGTGAAATCCTTGCCAGATTTGAGTGATTGACTTTGTAAACTCTTACTCCCTTCGGTAATCCTTGCTCTTGCAGGACGTCCCTTAGCTCAGGGACATCCTTAGCTGGGGGACGGAGCTGCGAGAGCAGCCTTGGTCTGTGCAGAGGGATGCACAAAGGCAAATGGACTCGGGCGTTTCTCACTCACAGAATTTTCTAGGTTGGAAGGGACCTTTAAGATCATCTAGTCCAACCATCATAAACCTAACTCTGATAAAAAAACCATCACTAAACCATGTCACTAAGCACTATGTCAATCCATCCTTTGAATACTTCCAGGAATGGTGCCTCAACCACTTCTCATTCCAAGGCTTAATAACCCTTTCCATGTAAAAATGTTTCCTAATATCCAATCTGAACCTCCCCTGGAGCAACTGGAGGCCATTTCCTCTTGTCCTACCTCCTGTGACGTGGGAGAAAATACCAATCCCTGTCTCTCCACACCCTCCTTTCAAACCTCAAACGGTGACCGGTGACTTTAGGCAAGTGCGACTTGCCTAAATCAGTTTGGAGCTATTTATGGTGCAACTGCAAAGTCACCAGCCAGCCCATATTGCTACCAAGAACAATGATTAGATCAGCAGGTACCATGCCAGAGCTCTCATGTGGCAACCACCACGGCAAGGCCATGACCAGAAGAGCAAAAGTGTTGCATTTTGAGTCCCAAAGAAGCATGAGAGGTTGCCTTCCTTAAATATGAAGAGAAATAGTTTTTCCCTCATTAAAAAACCCAACAAAACATAAAGATTAAGTCATCATAGTGGGTTTCTAGGAAGTCACACATAAAGCTACTGAGGACACTCAGCGTGGGATGCTTGGAAGCCGTGTGGCCCAGGTACACGTGGTGATGGGACCACTGGGAGGTTCGCTGTGTTTTGGGGACACGTTCTCGCGCTGGAGTTGTGTTGTCCCTGTCCCTGCCCTTGCAGAGCCAGGGGGCAGGAGTGCTGGGTCTGGTTGGGGGGCGCAGACTGCCATTCCCCACTGGCCAAGGCAGCACCAAGAAGGTCTGTCTTACCTGAGACTGCCTTGCTGCTCTTCTGACCTGCCAGGTGGGCTGCTACCGGCTGCCTCTTCTCCACTGCAATTCGGAAAGGCCGGTGTTACTGATGGCTTGGCACCCCCTGTCCCCTCCCAGCATCACAGCTCCTGTGCTGGAGCTGTGGGTCCCCTCCAGGGACCATTGCACCTCCCACCCCTGGTATTTCTCTCTGGGACAAACCCAGCTCAGAGACACAGTCTCCAAAGTCTGCCATCCCCTGCCTCCCCCAGCTTTGAGTGAGGCAGGATCTGGCCTCTGCCCAGCAGAAACGCTCAGTCACCTTTGAGGTGAAGCCCCCAGAGGTGACCGTGCCACCTTGCCCACTGTGGGAACAGGACCTGGATGTGCCCGCTCCTTACCTGCCACAGACGTCTCGTTCTTGTGCATCAAATGGGGATGCTCATGGCCTGCAACGTGAAAAAGCCATGGATTTAGTTTTGGATTCATTTTCCCCGACTTCAGGCAACATGTCACCCAGAGCTGGGTGAGACACAGCCATGCCCAGTACCCCCCGCTGCCAGCCCCATGCCGTGCTATCTCCGTGGGGATGCTCCAAGCCCTGTCCCCCTCCCCTGCCTCCCTGCCATGCCCTGGGGCACCGGTGGGTGTTGCAGAGTGAAGGAAACCCCCCCCCCCCCAAGCCACCGGTGGCGCCTGGAAGCTCACCTCTCTGCATTTCAAACTTGGGCTGCCCCTTGCTGGCTTCCCCATCCTGAAAAAAAAAAAACCAGCAAAAAAAATGCGTTATTTTTAAAGATGCACAAGTCAAGGATTTCGAAAGCCTCTGCCTAAAAGATGCTCAGGTTAACCCACAGGTTGGTGCTGCCAGCTCTCAGAGGAGGGTACCCTAACCCCCAGAGTCCCTCCAGCACCTTCCACCAGCTGAGGCACCACGCACCAACAATGAGGAAGAAAAACCCTTCTCCCACCAGCACAGCCCCTCCTAAACAGGGAATTCAAGGGCTGGGCAGGCTGAGGGCACCCCACTCCTGGCTGGCTGGGCAGAAATCAGAGGCACCAGAAGGACATTGCAGTGCAGGCTGGCTCTTCTGCACATCATCCTCCTCGCTGGATGCTGGGAGCACACCTCGGAAAAGCGGGCATAAAAGTGCTCCCAGGGGTAGGTGGCCACAAGCGTCTTCACAGCCACCCAACACAAGGTGCCAGCCAGCAGAAAATCAGTGATTTTTAAAAGGGAATCAGAGTGTAGAGCCAGGGTGGCTGCAGATCCATCCCCCCTGCAGCAAAGCCCCGAGCATCCTTTTGGCCGCGGCTGGATGTGCTCTGACCGTTGGAGGGAAAAAAAAAGGGATTAAATTATTCAATGGTATCAATATAGTGTAAAAAATATAGTGTTAAAAGAATATAGTGTGAAAAGTGAAAATGGGCTATTCAGCCCCAGGGTAAAGGGCACCTGTGGTTTTAAAAAATAAGCTTGGGGTGAAGCTGTGTGTGTGCCTGGGAGCCCCCCCCCCACCTTCGGTGGGGTCTTCATCAGCAGTGTACCTTGCCCTGGAGACCCTGGAAGCCCTTCAAAATCTTCTCACAGTCCAGTAACGTCGACTTCTGCCCTTCTGCCGTCTGACATTTCTGTACTTTCCTCAGGAAGATGTAATCTTCATTTAAGCTCAACACCTCTTCCATCTGCCGGCGGGAGAGAGAAGAGAGGGTGAATGGGATGTTAGTGGGAAACCCATGATGGCTGCCAGAGGAGCCACGATAAATTGCAGCCTGGAGAAGTCAAGGTGGGTAGTTCAGCATCGGGATGAGCCAGGCAGAGACACTGAGGGGACCAAACGCTCCCACCAGCCACCCAGCACAGCATCTTCACCTGCATCCACCGGGAATTGCACCCTTGGGGCAGACCCTGGCTGGGTGAGAGGAGGATTGCTCAGCCCCCCTTCCTATTTTCTATCAGCCTTACCACGAATATAAATTTCCCACTCTGCCCTTTCCAGCAGGCAGGGGGCAAATATCCACCCCTTTGCCTTTACAGACACCAGCCCCAGCAGCCAACTGGGATGCCCACGCTGCCCTGTCCGTGCAGGGTGGCTTTTTCATTTTGCCAACTAACCCATCGAGTAAAAGAGCTGCCAAAGGACCAAAACGAGTTTTGGGTTGGGACAGAATCCTGCCAAGAGCTTCAGACTAAAAAACAAAAAATCAGATTAAAAAAAAAATCAGCCAAAAAAAAAGAATAAATACCTATATAAACACACATACTGATTTTTGAAATTACACCCCTTTTTTTGTAAAAACCTAACATTTGGCTAAATGGTACAGAGAAGTGCAGAGGGGCATGAGGACACAGAGCCTGGCAGAGGGGTCAATGCAGGCACCACTGGGATGCAGAAGGTTGGGTTTTTGAAGCCCTGTTACAACTCTGAAGGCATCTGAAATCCTCCTGCCACCTGGGACTGCTTCTCAGCTGCCTCTGATCCCCCACCACATCCCTCTGCAGCCCCATTTCACTCCAGCGAGGACCCTCTGCTTGCCCTTTCCCCCCAGGCTGCAACCCCCTACAGCAAACTCCCCTTCCAGCTCCTTGACTTTGAATCCTGACTAGCTCAGGTTTGCTCTCCACCCTTGAAAAATCAGCAGACACCCACTAAAATTTCAATATAAGTTGGGACAACGTGTTTAAAAACCAGTAATGAAGACCTTATCATCGTACTGGGTAAGGAGAACTCATGCTGGGTCTCAGGCACATTTCATTTCTTTAGCCAGTAGGTTTTTTTGTAGGAAAGTAGCTTTAGATCAGTGATTTTCATCACTGTGGCAATCTCAAAAATAGCATTTCGGTTTTTAATTTTGTTAGTAAATATTGTCCCACGTATGGGACAGGATCACTGATATGGTGTCACTCAAAAAACCCAAAAGACCGAGATCTACTCTTTCCTTCCTGAATTGGAAAGGCAGCATCTGAAGTGAGAGATTGGTCAAATTCACACCTGCAAATGCTAAAAAAATAAAATAAATTCTGGACCCCACATCCTCACCGTTAGCCCTTCTGCCAAGTGCTACTGCACCAGAAAAGCCACCGAGGAGCCTAAAATAACTACTTGTGTGTTGAAGCCACACTCTCCTCTCCCTGGACTGGCCACGGGCTGCCAGGTTTGCTATTAACGGCTCTTCTTGATCGATCCATTCTCATTTAGTTAATGAAGGGAACAGATCCTCTTCCTCAGTGTACATCTTAGTGGCAAATTAAAGCAGAAGTGAGAACGTGGGTGTAATAAATGCCTCTCGGGCATCCATCTTCTACCAAGTTCCTCCTTCCTCGCCGTGGCTGAAGGCAACTCCCGTTAGCAATCCAGCCGAGGCCACCTTGTTTCTCCACTTACCTTATCCATCTTCATGTGAAGATACAAACAGAAGAGTACGGTCCCAATCGTCTGTGCTACAGTAAATACGGTGAGGAAGCCCATGAACATTTTCATGGTGCTGGGTGAGGTGCTGGGTCGGGGCGTCGCGGGGCCGTAGGGTTCGTTCATCCTCCGTGCGTGTCGCTGGGGCTCCTTCAAATGTGCTGCAGGCAAGTAGCATGAGAACTGTTGTGTGAGCGCTGCTGCTCAAGGGATACAGGTTACAGCAACCTACACTTCCTGGAAAAAACTCTTCGTAGTGGGTAGGTTTGTTCACTACCGTCTCCCACAACAAAAAAAAAAAAAAAAAAAAAACACAAAAAAAGAGAAAAGGTTGCTTAGGCTTTCTTCTCTGGTGCACTTCCATGCTTTTTCCTACCGTTCTACCAGAAGCAGAGAGAGTTTCTTATTCCATATATTCATAGTTGCCCTCAAAACACTCCAAGCTGTGCCCCGGGGTTTTTTTCCTGCTGTGGATGAAAATTTCATGGCAATGTGTCTTAAAAGAAATGAAGACCATGGGCAGCGATGTGGGCTGCCAGGGGCTGGGAAGCGCTCGGAAAGTCAATGGTTTCTCAAAAGGGGAAGAAAGGCTTTTTGCCCCCTGTTGCCTTCATGAGGAGGATGACTTTGCAGTGAAGGTGCTTGGCTGAGGCAGGCGGGTTGTGCTGGTTCCTGGCCTTCCCTTGTGCCCCTCATTGGTGAGGGAGTAGCTGGGATGGTCTTGGAGAAAGGAGTATCTCTATGGACATTGTGGCCCTTGTGCAGGCACAGCTTTCATGCTCGGACAGCAGGACTTTGGGTCTTGGTGCTTGGCCATCTCTCTGGAGAGACAAGTTTTAAGCAGATTTCTTGGTACCCTAATGAGGTTCTTCCCCTCAACCCAAGGGCACAAGCCATCTCAAGCCTTATCCCCACTTACCCATGTTACCTGATTCTATATATTTAGGCATGAAAAGGGCTGGTAGGGATGCTGGGCAGGATGCCAGACACTCCTGGGAGCTGCTGACCTCCCAGCATCACCTCCATGCAACTTTGGGGCAACCCGTGTCCCCTCTATTCCACCAAGCCTCTCAAGCTGGCAGCAGAGAGGTGAGGTCCTGCCCCCAAGCTCTTCAGGCATCCAACACTCGTGTGTCCATGCACCACCAATAAAATAATTGAGGTTAAAGGCAGAGGGGTCCTCACAGCTTAGAACAGGGGACAAGCCTCCTTTTCTCCATGTAAAGAGGATAGATCTGGGCTACAGAGAAGGAAGGCCGGGTTGCTGGTTTGAAGGCAGTCATCAAGCTTATCATGTCAAGTTGTTTTGAAAGCAGCATGCTAAAGGCAAGGCTCTTATCAGATGCAGCAAATAAAGGGTTGGATCCTGCTAGAAGCAGCAGGGTGCTGAGCAGGGCGCTGCTTGCCAGCAGCCCCAGGAGAGGAGGGTTCTCAGCGCCTTGTTGGGGCTGCTCAGAGCCTTGCAGGATGGAGTCCAGCCTTCGCTTTTGCTGCCTACCCACTCTCTCGCTTCCTGTCCTGTGTGGTTAGGGCGCTGCGAGCTGCAGATGCAGAAGCTGGTAACAACACACAAACATCTCTGCAGCCAACTCAGAGTTTTGACCTGGGCAGGTCACCCTGTTCCTAAATATAGCATCCAGATCGCGAGCGTGGGGTGGCACCAGGGTCTCTGTGGGCAGCAATTCAGGGGCCGGGCAGAGGACAGCCCATGGTCGAGGCTCTGACTGGTTCTCTGGACTCACGTCACTGTCATGGGGACTATCACCCCTCCACATCGAGGATGTCTCCAGCTCACATGCCCAACATGCTTGCTGTCCAGCCCATCAGGGTTTCCCAGCCCCACCATGAGCGTCCTTCTGGCAGCAGTAGGGTCATCCAGACAGTGATGGGGATGCGTCATGCTGGGTCACCAAAGGGGATGGATCCCCTCAGCATCACTGCATTTTGGACCTGGTCCCTTGGGTTGGCAGCCCTGCTGTGCGCAGGACCAAGCCCACACACAGGCACTGCCAACCCACTGGTTCTAGTCCTTTTTATCTTAAAATTGGCATTCTCTTTGGAAAGACCAACCCTGGCCTCCTCACAGGGGTCTGGTCTGACACTGAGCTTCTACACACTGTCCCTGCCACAAGGAGCTTGCCACAGGCAGAAAGCTATTTTGTGGTGGGCATCCCCAAGGAACCCCACACAGCTGAGGGCCACGAGACCACGGCGAGGAGCAGCTTCCCAGAGTCCTCACCCTGTGCCTCAGCCCCGTGGTGCTCACCGGCATTTTCCAGGGCTCTTCAGAGTTTCCTCTAAATTTAACGTTCACATTTGGGGGAAGTCTCTACATGAGAAACCAAATGACATGAGAAGTTATCACTCGATACTTTCCCCGAATCCTGAGTGTCAGGACCGAGAGGCAGCCCATAACGTGTGAAACCACAGCAATGAGTGGTGCAGAGCGCAGCAAGCGAGGTTTTGCACAGCTATTCCTGAGCCTTGGCTGTCCCTGGCAGATGAAACTCCTTCAAAGCTGTTTCTGGATAGCCACCAGTCACTTGTTTCACTGAAATGAGAAGAACCTGTAGGTAACGTTGGAAACTCCACGCGCATCACCGGCTCCATCACACACACCTTGCTGGCAAGGTTGGAGCTGGTGATGGCCTCAGAGGGGCTGCCAGGTTTGGCAAGGGGAAATGTTCTGGGTTTGGGTACCCAGCACAAAACATCACCAGAAGGTTGGCTGGCTTGTGCTGTAACCCAGGAAACTGAGAGTCGCTAGTCACTGGCACCCTGACGGGAGAAACCGGGTGGAAAATGTGACAGCAGGGATCCTGGCAGAGCTTTGTCAGTGGAGAGGGCAGGCTGGCAGCTTGTCTTCAGGAAACCATTGTTCCATGTTGGTAATCCAGCCCCTCACCTCCCTGGCTGGTGGGGAGAAAGCCCTCAAGAGCCACTTCCTCCACCCCACACCACCAGGTCCTGTAGCTGCTCCAGCTCAAGCCAGGAGTCAATGCCAGTAGCACCAGATCTAGCACGAAGTACCAACCAAGCTCTGGGGAAGGCAGAGACCCATCAGGCCATCCCACCACCATCCCTGTTCAGCACCAGGCAAGACAGAGCTGCCCCATGGTGTTGGTCCCTGGGTACATGCTCTTGCCACCTTATTGATTCACATGGGTGGTAGGGATGGGGGAGGACTCAAAGTCCTCAAAACTTCTAGTGGGAGGTGTCCCTTTCCATGGCAGGGGGGTTAGAACTAGATGATCTCTAAGGTCCCTTCCAACCTAAACCATTCTATGATTCTATGAAAACCCATGCTATGCCATGTCAGGGCGAGGTAGCATCATGGTTGCACATCCTTGGACACTTGGCTGCTGTAGGAATATGGCAGAGGGCATAGCAGAGGGGGGAACACAGCCTTGGGGAGAGAGGGTCATGGTTCAGAGGGATCATGGGCAACAAAGAGAGGACACAACACCTGGGACAAGAGTCTGCCTGCATGGGATAACCACAGAGAAGGTGAAGTCACACCTTCACCTGGTGATGAGCCCACCACCGAGAAACCAATTTTCTGTTACCCCCTAGACCCTTTGAACATAACCATCCCCATCCACTTGTGAACCCAAACTGGCAGAGTTCCTCCAGCCGGCCAGCCCCCGGGTGAGACAATGGGAAAATGTGATCCATCTCTTGCATTCCTATTGACCTAGTTGCGGTATTTCCGCTGATCAGCAAATTGTCTCCACTTGTACTCGGCGCTCGGGGTTTTGTTTACCGAGAAAATATCCGGTTGCCTACCCTGGTGATCTGTCAAAGCCTGGGAGCATGTCTCAAGGCAGCAAGGTGAAAGCTGATGAGAAGAGAGTGAATTTTTTTTGGGTGCCCGCTGCGGTTTCGTGAGTAGTTCTTTAAAATGTGCTGCTCACCCCACATGCTCCTGACAATTAACAAAAGCTGGGTGCTGTGCAGTACTAAGAACAATACATTCAAAAAGATTTTATTCTGAGTCACAAAAGGAGTTTGCCTGCAATGCTGTGGGAGGGATGAAGAAGGGAACCTATAAGAGAAACCTAAATGAGTTCCTTCAGCACAGGGCCATGGGCAGAAGGGAAATTTTGGCTCTTCCATTTGTTTTGTCAATTCTTTAGCTTTTTCCTTCTCCTGCATCCTCTAAGCTCTCGTGTCTCCAGGACAACCTCATCACCGGAGAGGAAGAAGGAACAGACAGTGCCAGAACACCACAGAAAGCATCACCAGCATCCGGAGAAGGAAAGGTTGCGTTGTAGTTTCCGTTCATTTTTTTACCTTGGTATGAATAAGAGAAAGCTCTTGGCATCCGAGCAACAAGAAACAGCCTCAGGAACAGGAGGCGGCTTCAATCCTTATGATGGTCCCATCTCTCTGTGGAAGAAAAGAGCAGAAGGTGGTGGTTGTAGCCACTATGGTGGTACTGGCAGGCTGCAGCCCCATCCCTCACCATGGCCCTCAGCCATGGAGTCACCCATGTGGAGTCAGCAGAAGTTCCGGGCTCCATCAGACATGAACATGGGCTGTCCCAGGCTACCTGCTGGTAGATCAGAGCAGGGTGTGGAGAGCCATCTCCACTGCCTTTGCCCCAGAGATGTGAGGGGACATCTATCCCTTCCCTGCCACCCTCCAGAGCAGCAAAGAGCACTGGGAAAGAGCTGCAGGGGATGGCAATGGGAAGCTGCTGTTCCTCTGAGCTGTTCTGCTCCAAGGGCCATTATCCCCTGTGCCCTCCATCCCTCTTCACCTCCCCATCCTGCTGTAACACCCATGGATGCACCCCAAGCCCACCTTTCCCAAGGGGATCGAGGTAGGTGAAGAGCAAGGAAAGCAGAGAAACAAGCCCCAGTGACTCCGCAGAGGATGGAAGGCCACGAAGAGCACGTGGCTCTGGGGCCACATCTGGGCTGCACATCTGGGTGGCGATGCCAACCTTGCTGTGCCGAGCCACGGAGCCTCTAAACTGCTGATGCTGAGCCTCCCCCAAGCCGTGAAACCACAAATGACACTAGAAACTTCTTGCTGTGGCAGGCTGCACCTCCTTCTCCTCCCTTCCTTAAAATAGAGCCCGGTGCGGGGAGCCCCCGCGGCCCCAGCCCGGCCAAACAAGCCTGAGTCACCGTGGAGAGGAGCGGGAGCATCCCGTGGGCCCCCCCCGCACCCCACCCCGCTGCCCAAAGCAGCTCCCCCCGGCCCAGGGCCACCAAAGCCACAGTGAAACACCCTGGGGAAGGCTCTGCCCTTTCATCTTGTGAAAGGATTGGGGCAGGAGCGGGGAAAAAGCAAAACCCACGGGAAGTTGTGGGGCTGTCGGCACCGGCGGCTGCCTCCCACGGCGCCGTGCCACGGGGTGGGTGGGGAGGGTCCCGCCATCCCTCCATCCTCCCCCGCACACCCCATTGAGACAGGACCTAAAGGCAGCTGGAACCACCTCTTCTGCATCTGTGTGGGACTCACAAGCAAAGCAAAAGCCTCGGGAGGGAAGAGGGGGACGCTGCCATCCCTCCCTACCCTGTGGGGCTCAGTTCCTCCCCCCCCCACCCCCCAGCAGCTGCTGGGCTCCTGTGGGGCCAAACTCAGCCAAGCCATCAAGGGTCCCCGGCCACACTGGTGGGACGCATCCATAGGTCAGGAGTTGCTGTGTGCCCCACGGAGGGTTTCACAGCTCTCAGCTACGTGGCACCGACACGACTTGCAGCAAACCATCTAGGCCCTGATGATTAGAAATCATCAAGAGATGGGCAATCTCCCAGGGTGGATTTTGGCAGCCGCTAATTTAATCTCCTGCATTCAACCACAAACCCTCTGCCAAGGCAATATTAATGCAGATTACTCATCTTTTTCAAAACCTTACGCACAGAGACCTCCATAAGGCTCTCATCAAATGGCTTTCCTAACCACTATGAGAATAGGCTCTTCACGGTGTCCCCTCTCAATCTGCACTGTCATTTCTCCTCTCTCCCTCTGTTGACCTTCAAATCCCATGGGAAGCCGTGCTCACCCCTCGGGATCACTGGGATTCACACTGGGGTCACGCAGGGCCCCAAGGTGGGCAAGAGAGAACGATGCTGCTGGTGATGGCAAGGTGAGGGGCAGGCAAGGAGCACTGCTCTGGCTTTGGGGGACAAAACCCCCATCCCCATGGAGAAGGCAGTGCCTGGAGGCAGGAGGGACCTGAGCTTGGGTGGAAACCCACACACAGCCACGCTCTCTAGTAACGCCAGGTCTGAGAGCCCAACCAAGGTGAGGTGCAGGCAGCAAAAATGAACTCGAATCTCTTTCAGAGCAACACGGGGGCAGAGCGGTGTGGCCGTGGATGGTGTGCAGTACAGAGATGCTGAGATGGGAACCCACAGCCCTTTCGTCTCGGCACCGTAAGCCGTGGTGCTCCCAGCCAAGCACGTAGGCGTCGCGAGGAGCCCTCTCCCTCTGCAGGGTGCTGCAGGACCAGGGTGCAAGGGACAGCTTGCTCCTAAGGCTAGGCTGCCGTGGCTAAAGCTCTGGGATGTCATCTTGCTGAACAAATCCAACATATAAAAAAAAAAACCCATAAAAATCCCTGGGAGCCTGCAAGAGACACGGCAGAGAGCAGATGCTAAATCAACTCTGCCATCTACTGACTCCTCTGGCACCTCTCCCTGCCCCATCCATCCCTCCATCCCTGTTGCACACAACCACCCGGAAAGATGTTGCTAAAAGTGAAGGGTCTCCATGCTGGGATGTGGTGCAGGAGGAGCCCTGCAGCCAAGTAGGCATGTGTCCTCACCTACCCTGTGCCCCAGGGACCAGGGCACGGCTCAGGGTAGTCCTCAGGCTGCAGAGCAACTGGCTTTGTGGGGAGAAGAGCAAATGAAGTTGAAAAAGCTGCTGCCAGCATAATCATAACATCAGGTTGGAAGGGACCTTAAAGATCATCCAGTGCCACCCCCTGCCCTGGGCAGGGACACCTCCCACCAGACCACGTTGCTCAAAGTTCCATCCAACCTGGCCTTGAACCCCTCCAGAGATGGGGCAGCCACAGCTTCTCTGGGCAATCTGGGCCAGGCTCTCACCATCCTCAGAATGAAGAATTTTTTCCTGAGATCTCATCTAAATCCCTAACAAAATAAGGTTCTCAGTGCTCAGGCCAGGGGCAAGACCTGCTTGAAGAAGAGAGCAAGACCAACTTCCATAAAGCACTGATGTTTCAGGAATTTCTCCATCTGAAGAGACCTCTGCGGCAGGTTTTCCTCTGCAAGGGAGCGGTGCTCCGTGGCTGGCATGTGTCCCCTGGAGGTCCTGCCACCTCTGCTGTCCCCACAGCCCCTGGAAGTAGGGCCAGAGCAGAGCCCAGGTCTGGCTTAGTGTGTGCTCAGCCGAAGCACAGGCAGCCACAGCGGGGAAGAGCAAGTGACAGCCCCGAGCCAGGCTGGTAGCCCTGATGCCATGACCAGAGGTAGTGGAAAGCCCAGGTCCAGACTGAGCTCTGGTCCCCGGGCAGGGTGTAGGAGCTCAGAAACCTGAGCAGCAAGATGAGCTCAGCACCGCCTCGCTAGTGAAAATTAAAAAGGAACAACACACCCAGAAGTGAAACTAGAAAAACATCCCGGTGCTATGGAAACCATCCTGCCAGCATGGAAAGGTACCTCCTGGACCAAATCCTGGCCGCTGGGGCTGCTCCGTTTCCAGTGCTGCAAAGCAAAGGAGCTTCAGATGCAGAAATCAGAGGAGACACGTGGCCACAATGACAAGTACATCGCTGCCCCCAGCTTGCACCTTGCTAAGGTCATGCCTGGGCATTGCAGAGGCAGTGTGTGATAAGTGGGAGTGTTTACACGCACCAGGAATTCATTTTCTCTTTTGCTTTCCTCCCCAGCAGAGTCCCAGTGCACACCACATGTGCAGGACCTATAAAGGCTGGAGGTGGCTGGTGGACCAGCACATCACGCTGCCGGGAGCACCGTGGCCTCAGCCCCAAACTCCCGCCTCCACAGCAGAAATCCCAGTGGCTCAGGAGCTTCTGCAGAGGAAAATGGTGGCCAAAGTGGTTGCATCTTGGTGGCCAAGGACAGCCTCTCTTTGCAGAGCTCTGAGGATGCAGCAGATGGAGGATGGAGGCTTCCCATGGAGGTGCTGCAGTGGGATGGTGTTACAAGAAACATTGACATGAGGGTTTTAAAGATGTTTCTCGTTCCAAACAGTGAGAAAGTTAAACCCATGGTTGCTGTGCAGACAAGTTCTTCCACCAATACTTTATTTTCCCAAGGGACATATTTCCTTTTCAACCCAGGTTGTGTTGCAGCTCAAGCTCTCCTGCTCTCTGGCACACCATGTCTATCACAGCCAGGCACACTTGTCACCAGGAAGACCTGCTTTGAATTTGTTTTGGTCACTGCCTAGAGGGATGCAGGTCTCCAAACACCCTGCTGAGCTCTCTGTCCCATGCATCCTTTCTGCAAAGGCTGCTGTGCACTTGAAAATGGGTAATGAGGTCAATAGATGTGGCCACATATAGTGCCTGGTGACAGCACAGCATTGGATATACCAGCTTCAGCATCCCCCTCTGCCCTTTCAGCCTGGAAGAGAGGCATTTCCAAGAAGTGGTTCCAGCCCTGGTGAAACACAGCCCGGGCATGCAAGGAGGGCACCTCCCATCCTTCCAGGAACATGACAGCAGAAGATGCTGCAGCCCCAGCCCCTGCATCTCACTGACACTGGGAGCAAATCTGCTGCAATTTCTAGGTAGAAGTCACTCTTACCAACAGATGCTGGTGCTTCTTGGAGCTTGCAGGTTGTTTGCAGAGGGCTGAGAGACCTCAGCTCATCTCACGTTTACCACAGGGGCCCTGGCCCCTCTCATGTGGCTGCTTGATAATGTGGGACCTCTGCTCCAGCTCCTGGCCCACCATGCTCGGGATACAATGGGCTAAAAACCTCCTGGAAAACACTTTGTGGCAACTGTCTTCATCCTTCCCAGAGGTTTCCCATAAGGTGTGGGCATGGTTACTTTGGAGGAGGCTGAGGGGAGACCTCATTGCCCTCTACA